>APFE030524071.1:98612-138679 GCA_000404065.3 Pinus taeda | reverse complement strand
TCCCAGCACCAGCAAAATCCGCACCTCTTGGCCAGGGGCGTCAATCCTTCCTGATTGAGAAAGATGACCAAGCACTGCGTAGGTCGAGTCTGCTCCCCTCTGCCACTGCGTTGATCCTCTTCCCGGCTCAAACTTGATGACGCAGGCACTGCGTCACCCCTCCCTTGCTGCTTCTCTGCTAGGAACAACTTCTGTCACTTGACACAACTGTTTTCTGCTGCAGCTGCTTTGCTCGGCTGATGTCCTCAGTTCTCTTGTGCTTTGCAACCACAGTCTGATAACATGTTGGAATTTCTAATTCTAACCCGTTAGAAATCCTTCATGTACTTTCTGATTTATTCCTACCTACTTGTTCTGTTAATTAACAAGTTATTTACCATGTAAATACTGGAAATAAACAGGCATTGCTAACACATTACAGATCATCAACTGAAGGAAACAAAAACAAGCACACAAGTGACATCGTTGTTTTTGGACTAATGTCCCCGGAAAAACCCAATGCGGGAAAACTAGTGCAACTATTTGAGGGTTTGATTTATTAAGCAGTTTCAGAATACAATCTAGGTGCCAACTTCGGCTCACCCAACAGAGAAAAAATCTCGGCAGTAGCAACTCTCTACTCGGAAGTAGATATTTCGGTTGAAACCTCAGATAAACACTCCGGCGGCTCCACAGATCCAATCCACCCCACGAAACCCCAGCGTCAGCCTCTAGGGATTGCGTCAGCCTCTCTTTGGCCCAGCGTTAGCTCAACGTCACTCTGGCTTGGCCTGCGTTAGCCTCTGGAGGCACTGTGTCAGTCCTCTGGCCCTCTACGTCACCCACGCTGGCCCTCTAAGGCACTGCGCAGCTCGTGGCTGGCTCTGTGTGAGCCCTGGCTGGCTCTGCGTGAACCCTTGGCTGTTTCTGCATCCCTCTCTTCGGCTACTGCGCAGATCCTCCCGGTGCTATCTCTGCCTCTCTGCTTCTGTATTCACTGCTCCTCAACTGCAACTCTGATTGCTCTCTCAACTTTCTCAGCAAACCCAGCCTCAGAAAGTCGAAATCTTGATCTCTTGGTGTGTTCTCCAAGTGACCCTCAAGCCTCCTCTTATACTTTTCTCGTTGACAAATCAACGACCAAGATTGAAGTCCCTAATCAACGACTAAGATTAGGTCTGCCTTGATCCATGACTTTTGGACCATTCTAACACAGTTTTATATTAATTCACATTAATATTTTAATTTCCCTAAGTTTAGACTTAGGGACTTTATTAAAAATATTAATTATTTTATTATCTCCCAAACTGTTTAGAATTTGCCCAAATCCTTTCTGGGTATTGGAGATCTCATGTGTTTTAGCCAGTGTTCCACGGGGACTCGCCCCCCCCCTAGGGGTCTAGTTTCCTCGCTCCCCCGCGCTCCGGGACTTAGGGACTAGAAGGGGCGTTTCCCCCCCCCAAAAGATGAGGAAACTCAGGGGGACTGCCAATGGGGCGTTTCCTAAAGGGGGACGTGGGGGGACGTGGGGGGGACGTGAGGGGCAGGGGGACGAGGGGCGTTTCGTAAAAGCGGCGTGGGGGACGTGGGGATGTTGAGGGGGCAGGGGATGATGAGGGGCGTGGGGGGGACGTGAGGGTGGCGAGGAGAGGGGGGTGAGGGCGAGGGGGGACGTGGCACATTAAAAACCATTTAAATTAATTAAACGCTGAATTTAATCTTTATTTAAGAGTTAATTAACGTTTAGCGTTTTGGAAAATGGCGGTTTTATGTTATAAAAACGGCAACCGAGCCATGAACAACACACTCACAGCCTTTGCAAGTTTGCTGAGCGCTCCACTCACTGTTTCACTGTTTGGATTTCCGATTCATCATTCCAGAACTCCTCCCTCTCTCTGGTCGAGCGTCCTAGAAGCAGCAGCTCCCATCGAGCATCGTGCGAGCAGCACCTCCCTGAGCAGCGCTGCGTGTTGAGGATCGGGCTGCTACAGCTGAACAGGTTAGTAATAGACTAACAGTTCAATAAGTGATATAACAGTATAACTTATAAGTCTCCAACAGATCAATAGTGCGCATTGTTTGGTGTGTCTTGACGACTGTTTTAACTTTTTTTTAAGCGACAATGCTATCGTAACTTCCAACCATCAGTTCTCCCGTAGAGTCACCATGGTCTCGAAAGAAACCAGGTTTCCATGTTTCAGTTATTAATTAAAAAATTTAAATATATTATGCAGGGTTTCATATGACGTCGGACGGCCTTGTCTACGGCCACACCAGTTTTCATATGACGGCCTTGTCTCGATTTTACATATATTCTGCAGTTTTTATGATTTATCATTGCACAGTACATCAGCCCTTTCCGAATCAGTGGGCGTGTGAATGAAGTTTGGGCAATCATCAGAGTGTCTGTCTTAGAGCAGTGTCCACTGTCAACCAAATAGGCTAGCCGCTATTCATATATTAATATTATCAGTTGAAAATCTACGGCCTGCCTAACTAATATCAATATAAAATTTATTGCTGTGAAGTAGCTCTGAAAATTGAAATCGGTTTGCTTTTGTGATGCGTGTGTACTGTTGGTGTAGTTAGAGTTAAATTACAATGTTTTTCCATGGTTAAATCATAAATGCCCTTCTACACCCTGCCCAGTCAACTTCGGTATGATTGAGCAATATTGCTAATAATGTATATGACAACGCTCATACTGATGCCAATTAAGCTAGAAGCTTTTATAAAAACATGATTGCGGCTCTAAAATATATGAACCGTTTCAACTTTCAAATATATTATATAACACAAAGGTTTGGATGAAGTTTATCCATCTAAATATGAAACATTGTTTCTCGCCTGTCTTAGAGCTTATCCCAATACTCCATTATATAGTCTTTTACACAGCCTGCAAACTTATGAAGATGTTGATTTCCACACAATACAAAAAAACAGAAACTTTGGTTTTATTGAAAATAATCCAATGTCAAGGCCTCATGTCAAATGATATTCAAATGTCAAATGATATTCATATCAATGATCATGCTTTGCAGCTTTTCAATTCAAACCAAATTGGCAAATTGTCATAGTGGACTCAATTAATAAATTATATTTTATATTTATAAATTTTTAAGACCCTGACGCTCCCCCACGTTTCCTAAAAAATGGTAGGGAGCTTTTGCATAGGCCGCTCCCGCGCCCCCTCGCTCCCTCGCCCCCTCGTCCCGGAACCTTGGTGGAACACTGGTTTTAGCCTCTCCACCAATTTTCGTAGCTAGAGCATATCCGATGTATCCCAAATCAACATAACTCTCTCGCTTAAGAGGAAGTGTTGATTTTTTGTGTAGCAACGAGAAGTATTCCCGCACCAGCATGTCCAAGTCATCCCTGAAAAGTCATGTCAGCCCAAGAGGGTGAAGGGACGTGTTCCTTGGGTTATTTCACCCCATTCAACAAGTATACATAGATGATGCGACCTCTCATTTTCACTAGTTTGAAATTCGATTTTGGAGTCTATTCTTCTTCTCTTCATCTTTTTATCTCTTGGACAACCACATGTGTGAAGGAGGACCGAGTTTGACCGCTGTTCACTGAGATTTGACAAGGTTGTTTGATTGGGTTTTGAATTGCATTGGCCAAGTTGTTTTATCTTTGATTTGATTGTAGTTGACTGAGGGTTTGACTGCAAACTTGACCACAGTTTGCACGTGCAGATTTAACCTCAGTATGACTAGCTGCAAGGCCACATGTGCAAGTTGAACGCAAGGCCGAAGTTGACCATAGACTACAGTTTGACCAACACTGACTTTTGACGGGTGATAAATTATTGAAGGTTGACCAGGTTTGACTAGTAATTTTGACTTGGATATTCGCACAGATTTATAGACAAATTAGATTTGTAAGCCTTGCTAAAGAATAATTTATTCGAAAAGAAAATTACTTGGGTTTTGTCCCAAGATTGGGTTTCCCAGGGTAAAATTGTTGTATCTATTGTGCATGGCTATCTTTCTATGATCTTAACTGTTTCTGCTACATTCAATGTTGATATTTTCTGTGTATAATTACTCAATAATACTAGTGGCATGAGATAAATTGTTTGAAGACTATTAGGTAGTAATTGTCAAATTAGAAAAATTGTTTTCTACTACACATCTTGTAGAAAATTCAACAGTGATTTGTTCCAGGGTTGTCGATACACTTTCTCTTAGTGTCAACCTTCGAGGAGGATGGATATAGAGTTTTGTTTCAGGATAGGCAAGTCTTCTATGTTCAGAGGGAGTGACCATGGATGTAGCAGTAGTGCTTAGCATTAGACAGGGGTAGTCATACAGGTTGTTGGAACAACCTGTGTGTGGATTTGAAGGGATCTTGGATTCTAGATTAGTCTCGATTATTGAGAGGGGAAAGTGACTAGGAAGACTGGTTCTTCCGAATTGTCAGGAGACTTAGATGGTATGAGATGGCATTGATAGATGCTCAAGAGTGTGATGGGACTCCTCAGAGCATGGTTGTTTTTGGCAAGTTCTTAGCTCAGGTTTCGGGGCAAGTAGCAAGATAAGCTTCAAGTTAGAGGGAGCAACTACAGATGATGATATAGGCTTGGAGACAAATCCAGGTGGTAGAGGTGCTCGAAATACCTCCCTTGCTAAGAGGGAGTGTTATTTTTTGTAGCTCGAGAGGTACTTCTGCATTGGCAGCGTCAACCGAGCATATTTCACTCTCTAGGTACTTTATTTTATAAAGTGATTTTATAAAGTTGGAAAGTATACTTTTTAATTAATGACAAAAAGGTGATATTTTATAAAGTTGGAAAGTGTACTTTTTAATTAATGACAAAAAGGTGATATTTTATAAAGTGAGTGTGACTTTATAAAGTTGGGTCACTTAAGTGATTTAAGTTGGCCCAATATTAGATTAAGCCATGACCGTTGATCTTGAGATGGTGAGATTTAATATTAGCCATTAAGATCCAGGGTTAGGGATTTTGGTCATTAAAGAGAAATAAAAGGAGAAAGGGAGAGTAAAAAAACACACATTTTTTTGAGAAGAGAGGAAGAGGCGCTGAGGAGAAGAAAAGAGGAGCAATAAGGAGAAGAAGGGCATAAATCCCAAGGAGAGAAGTCATTAGATTGGGCACACACTTCTAGGAAAAGTTTCCAACCATTAAGCAAGTTGTACAATTGAGTATGGGAACAATTTTCTAGGCAAAGAAGGGCACAAAAATCGATGCATATATTGTTGTACCATACAGGTTATCTCTGCATTGAAATCGAGGTAGCAAGGGCACAATTTTCTAGGCTGCATTTGGGCATGATTCTTAAGTGAAGTAACAAGCATATTTGGCACAAAATTTGAGGCAAGAACGGCACAAATTTTGAGGTTTGTTCAACCACATATATTGTAGGTTGTACAACAACAATTCTAGGCCATACAACAAGAGAATCGAGGCAGGTTCAACAACACAGAATTTAGGCACTATTTGGCACGATTTACTAAGTGCAACTTTGTATTGCTAGAAATTTCACCTATTGTAAATTCAAAAATTTTCTTAGTGAGCTCACTCATAAATTACTCTTCTCACTAGTTTTCCCTTTAGTCACTTATAAAGTGACTTTTTATAAAGTGAGTGTGACTTTATAAAGTTGGGTCACTTGAGTGATTTAAGTGGGCCTAATGTGAGATTAAGCCATGACCATTGATTTGTTAATTTTTGTAGCATCGGGTGTGTTCTATCCACGAAATTTTGTGGAGAGGCTAGAATACACGAGATCTCCAAAACCCATAAATCATTTATGGAAATTTTGCCTAGAAGTGTCTCAATTAGATTATTAACCAATTTTTAAATATTACCTAACTCTAAACTTAGGGAATATGGTTAATTAATCAATATTAATTGAGAGAATGTTAGAATCATCTAGAAACTCACACGAATCAACCCAGAAATGATCCTAGCCATTGATTAGGTTTTAATCTTGGTTGTTGGTGCTCCAACAGTGGATTATAAAAGAAACTCGATGTGGTGGTGGAGATCATCCAGTGCAGATACTCAGATGCCCAGGCAATTCAACTTTCTCAATAGCAACAGCTCAGCAGAGAAGATAGAGTCACAGGGTGAGTAGCAGGAGGAAGAGGAAAGCAACAACATTCCGGTAGGAAGTTTTCAATTCTTGGAAGAGTCGAAGGAAGGAAGGCTAAAATCTTCAGAGGGCTAGCGTAGGGACTGCGCAGAGGCTGACGCAGGCATTTTAGCGCAGAGGTCAGTGAAGCTATTTCGGAGGCAAAAAATAACTGTGTGGTGAGAAAAATTCTCAACAATATTTTTGCTAGTGTTTTCTTCAGATTAGATTGCCAGCTAGGCATCTAAATTATTGTACTTAGAATTGCTGCTGAACATTAATAATAAAACCCTCATTTGTTGCATTGGTTTTCCCAAGTTGGGGTTTTCTGAGGACCATTGTCCAAAAATAACTGTCAAATTTTTCTAGTATTTTATTTTCCGCAGTATTTTTATGGTGAAAATTGTAGCTGTGATTTTATTCGTCATTTGTTGTAAGCAAATAAACTGTAGAATTAATTTTTGAGTTAGAAGAATAATCTCGAGTAGTTGCAATAGATAAATTTTCACATGGTATCAGAGCCTAATTGATCAGCTGGGAAGCTCGGAAGCAGAAAGAAATTCTGCTGTTCAGAGGGAGCAACAGATCGAAATTCCTAGAAGAGACTGCGCAGAGCCCAGAACATGCAGTTCGAGTTACTAGGGAAGTAGTTCGATTTTTCAGTTGAAGTGAGGCAGGAAAATCGAATTACCCAGATTAGTGATTCTAGCAATTAGAGGGAGCAGTTGCAGCTCAGATTTTCCACTGAGCAGAATCCTGGTTGGACATAGAGAGTTTTTGCTACAGGTTGCAGAGCAGAATTCGTGTCGGAAGAAAAAGAGAAATAACACACTAAAGTTGTTCGAGTATAGCCATGGACAAAAGTAACATTCAAGAGACTTCAGATTTGTCTTCCAGATTGGAAGATGAATTCACTTGCTTAGCAGGATCAACTTCACAAGGAGTCTGGTATATAGATAGTGGAGCTTCAACTCACATGATAGGGGTTAGAGAATATTTCTCTAACTACAAAGAGGAGCAGATGGATTTCCAAATTACTATGAGTAACAGAACGAAATGTACTCCAGCAGGGAGAGGTACCATAGATTTTTAGGGGGAGACAGGAGCAAGCATCAACGCTTCAGATGTATTGCATGTACCAGGATTGGGTTTGAACTTGATTTCAGTATCTCAGTTACAGGATAAGGGGTATGATGTTCACTTTGTAGGAAAGAAAGTGTATGTCAAACACTCGAGCTGGAAAAACGTAAGACAAATTGGATTTTGGAGTAACAGGTTGTACCGGTTACAAATCGATTCTCCAATGGCACTGATAATTAGTAATAAAGCAGTGGGAAGGAGCTGAATGAATTATGGCATAGGGGAATGGGACATCTACATCATGGAGCACTCATGATGCTCAAAGAAGCCGTAACAAGGGTTCCTGAACTTGGAACCGAACACGATGATGTGTGCAGAGGGTGCGTACTTGGGAAGTATGCTAAGGTGGCATTTCCAAGGAGTGATAGCAGAGGTGATGGCGTGTTAGGACTTATACACTAAGATATTTTTGGCTTGTTGTTCACTAGAGCTCTCAGTGGTGCTGTATTTTGTCACGTTTATTGATGATCATTCCAGGAAAATGTGGATCTACTTCTTGAAGACGAAGGATGAGGTCTTTGATCGTTTCAGAGAGTTTAAAGCTCTCGTGGAGAATGCGACAGGGGAGAATATCAAGGTGCTTCGCTCAGATAATGGTGGAGAATACGTTTATAAATACTTCACAGATTTCTATGCGAAGGAAGGCATCAAGAGAGAATGGACAACTCCATATAATCCACAACAGAATTGTGTAGCAGAGCGAAAAAACGAAACCAATGTTGGAGCTGCAAAGACTATGTTATATGACCAGGATCTACCCAGATTTATGTGGCCAGATGCATGTAACATGACAGTGTATATTCATAACAGGACTCCTCATAGAGCATTGGGGAAGAAAACGCCAGAAGGTGTCTTCACAGGGAAGAAGCTAGAAGTCAGCCACCTCAGAATTTTTGGCAACATTGCTTATTGTCACGTGCCAAACATAAAAGGACCAAACAGGATTAGACTGCAGAGAAGGGGTTCTTTGTTGGGTACAATGAAACCTCAAAGGCATTCAGAATCTACATTCCTAGCAGTAGGAAGATAGTAGTAAGGAGAGATGTAAAGTTCATGGAGGACCGAGCTTTCAGGAGGTCTCGTGAGATGCGTGCGAGTGATTAGAATTAGTCAGCAAAAGTTCCTTTAGTCCAGCAGCAGGGGTAGCCAGTGGGACAGGCAGGAGGATAGTCACAAGGGTGAAGTACTCTGACCAGTACCAATGTTTCCTCAAGTGTAGGAAATCCGGGGAGTTCTCAGCAGATGGAGCAGAAAAGATAGGATGAGGAGGAGCTAGCAGAACCTCCTGCGACTTGTGGTCAAGCCAGCAGAGAGGTTCGTCAGACATTAAGAGATGTAGAGGAGTTTATTGGAACTCCTAGGACGAGCAAGAGACAGCGTAGACAATCTGACAGATGCCAAAAATTCGTAGCTCAAGTTGGAGAACCTTCCAGTTTTCGGGAGGCCGCACAACATTAGGTGTGGATAGATGCCATGGTAGAAGCATATAGCTCTATCATGATGAATGATGTTTGGGAGGTAGTGCCCAGTCCAGAAGATAGATCAGTTGTAGGTTCAAGGTGGATCTACAAGATCAAGTATGTGAAAGACCACATTGTGCAAAAGTACAAGGCTAGGTTCATGGAAAAGAGGTATGCACAAAAGGAAGGGATAGATTTTGGGGAATCCTTCGCCCCAGCTGCCAGATACACTTCTATCCGGTCAGTTATATCTCTAGTAGCTCAGATGGGATGGTAGATTCACCAGATGGACGTCAAGACAACCTTCTTGAACGGAGTGATAGAAGAGGAAGTGTACATAGAACAACCAGAGGGCTTTGAGACTCAGGAGAGGCGCACGTATGTGTGCAAATTGAAGAAGGCTCTATATGGGCTGAAGCAAGATCCCAGGGCATGGTATGGTAGAATTGACACCTACTTGCAGCAGATGGGGTTTGTCAAGAGTGACGCAGATCCCAACCTTTACTATTTGATGGTGGAGGATGAGCCTCTTATTCTAGTTTTGTATGTGAATGATCTATTCTTGACAGGATCATCAGGGTTGATAGAGGATTGCAAGAGAAACCTTGCAGCAGAATTTGACATGAAGGATTTGGGTTTGATGCATTATTTCCTAGGATTGGAGGTGTGGCAGAAGGATGGGGAGATCTTCCTTGGGCAAGGAAGATACGCCATAGATATTTTGAAGAGGTTTAAAATGCAGAATTGCAGACCCATGTCTACACCCATGATTACCGACTGGAAGAAGATAGATGCATCAGATGACAAGGATGTCAACCCCACCTTGTATAGACAGCTCATTAGGTCTCTCATGTATCTGGTCAACACTAGGCCAGACATTTTCTTCATAGTCAATACCCTTAGCCAGTTCATGGTGGAACTGAAAAGGGTACATTGGGCAGTAGCGAGGCCTATTCGAAGGTACATTCGTGGCACAGTTGAGTATGGGTTGAAATATACTTGAGAGGATGATGTTAGACTTTGTGGGTACACAGATGCAGATTGGGTAGACAGTTCAGTGGACAGGAAAAATACCTCCAGGTACTGCTTCAATGTTGGATAATGGATGGTTTCTTGGTGTAGCAAGAAGTAGAAGTCAGTAGCATTGAGCTCTGCAGAAGTAGAGTATATAGCAACCATCATAGCTATGTGCGAAGCTATATGGCTTCGGAAGTTGCTAGTGAGCTTGTTCAGATAGAAGATAGAGGTGACTAGTGTCTATTGTGATAATCAAAGTTGCATAAAGCTCTCTGAGAATCCAATGTTTCATGACAGGTCGAAGCACATCGATATTCGGTGTCACTTCATCAAAGATTTTGTACAGCGAGGAGCAGTCCAACTATAGTATGTTCCCACAGAAGAGTAGGTTGCAAATATACTCACGAAATCTCTAGGGAGAGCTAAGTTCATATATTTGAGAGAACAGATAGGTATGGTGGAGAACCCGTTTCAGTAGCAGAGACGGGCTATTTTGGATATTGTAGATGTTGTAGTTGCAGCAACAACAAATGAGAGGGAGTTGCAGTGCGGATGCAGTATTGGCAGCAGTATGGCAGGGTCAGCAGCAACACAGATGCAACAAATATCAGGGTTATGCAGTTGTTGGTGGATAATAGTAGCCAGACATCAGCAGCGTGACAAGAGATAATACAGAGAAGGGTGTTGCTACAGGGGGCAACAACACTAGAACACATTCCTCGCTAGGAGGGAGTGTTAGTTTTTGTAGCATCGGGTGTGTTCTAGCTTCAAAATTTTGTGGAGAGGCTATAATACATGAGATCTCCAAAACCTAGAAATCGTTTCTGGAAATTCCACCTAGAAGTGTCTCAATTAGATTATTAACCAATTTTTAAATATTTCCTAACTTTAAACATAGGGAATATGGTTAATTAATCAATATTAATTGAGATAAGGTGAGAATCATCTAGAAACTCACATGGATCAACCAAGAAATGATCCTAGCCATTGATTAAGTTTTAATCTTGGCCGGTGGTGCTCCAAAAATGGATTATAAAAGAAAGTCGATGTGGTGGTGGAGATCATCTAGTGCTGATACTTAGTTGCCTAGGTAGTTCGATTTTCTCAGTAGTAGCAGCTCACCAGAGAAGATAGAGCCACAGGTTGAGTAGCAGGAGGAAGAGGAAAGCAACAACATTTCGGGACGAAGTTTTCAGTTCCTGGAAGAGTCGAAGGAAGGAAGGTTGAAATCTTCAGAGGGCCAGCGTAGGGACTATGTAGAGGCTGATACAGACATTTAATCGCAGAGGTCAGTGAAGCTATTTCGAAGGTAGAAAATAGTTGTGGGGTGAGAAAAATGCTCACAATATTTTTGCCGGTGTTTTCTTCAGATTAGATTGCCTGCTGGGCATCTAAATTATTGTACTTAGAATCGCTGTTGAACATTAATAATAAAACCCTCATCTGCTGCACCGGTTTTCCCAAGTTGGATTTTTTCTAGGGACAATTAGCCAAAAATTATTGTGTCAAATTAATTGTGTGTGCTACAATTTCTCTGTTTTCAGTATTTTATTTTCCGCAGTGTTTTTATGGTGAATATTACAACTGTGATTTTATTTGTTATTTGCTGTAAGCAACGAAACTATAGAATTAATTTTTGAGTTAGAAGAATAATCTCCAGTAGTTGCAATAGATAAATATTCACCTGATCTTGAGATGGTGAGATTGAATTTCATCCATTGAGATCTAGGGTTAGAGATTTTGGTCATTAAAGAGAAAAAAAAAGGAGAAAGGGAGAGCGAAAAAGCACACTTCTTTTTGAGAAGAGATGAAGATGAGCCGAGGAGAAAAAATAGAGGAACAATAAGGAGAAGGGCATAAATCCCAAGGAGAGAAGTCTTTAGATTGGGCACACACTTCTAGGAAAAGTTTCCAGCCATTAAGCAAGTCATACAACTAAGTATGGGCACGATTTCCTAGGCAAATAAGGGCACAAAAATCAATGTGTATATTGTTGTACCATACAAGCTATCTCTGCATTGAAATCGAGGCAGCAAGGGCACATTTTTCTAGGCTGCATTTGGGCATGATTCTCAAGTGAAGTAACAGGCATATTTGGCATGAAATTTGAGGCAAGAAGGGCCCAAATTTCGAGATATGTTCAGCCACATTTACTGCAGGCTGTACAGCAGCAAATGTGGGACGTACAACACGAGAATTGAGGCAGGTTAAGCAGCAGAAAATTTAGGGACTGTTTGGCATGATTTACGAGATAAGTACAAATTTGTATTGCTAGAAATTACACCTATTGTAAACTCAGAAATTTCCTCACTGGGTTCAATCATAAATTCCTCCCTCACTGGTTTTCCCTTCGAGGTGTTTCCAGGGGCATTGCCCAAAATTTCTATGTCAAATGTGTGGTTGCATACTGTTGTTTTGCGATGCTTAATATCAAGTTTAGTCATTTGTATTTCCGCTCATAAAAAAATCAGATTGTATGTATTTAAATTTAAATGCATTATTTGAGAAAGCTTTTATTGGAGACAGAAATCAGAGTTTGACTAAGTGTTTGAAAAAATTCCTACAAGGGAAAATTGGCTTGTAGGTGGTTTTTCAACAGTTTGAAATCAAACATTGATGCTGCTTGCCATATTGGGTCTCCAAATGTCTAGTCACCTGCTAAGAATAGCACTGCTAAAATTAGCACATTCTTGGAATCCAATGAAACTAACACCATGGGAAAATCTTGCAACTAGGTCCTCGAATATGAAATAACTTCAACAATCGAACCACTCTCCAGAAAATATTAGAAATAGTAGCCTACTAGAAATAGAAATTGCTAAAAATAACAATTTCTCATATTTGTCTAAAAACAGAGCCCCATGTTTATCTCCTCAAAGGGTGTCCAAAAATGTGATCAAATTTGTAAAATACATCACCACAAATTCACTCTAATCACACCCCTTTGGCGTCATCAACCTCCTATACTTACTCTAAATACCACATTGCATATGTATGAGGTACATGCTGCCATTGTATCAAATATCCACATGTACCTCTGATGTGTCCTTTTCATGTACCTATATAAAATATAACTTTTTTGAACTCTATCCAACCATCTATTCCTAAATAACAAAGACACATGGCCATGTGCCAAGTCTAAAAGGCACTCAATGAATTGACGGTGTTGTGGTCAGTGGATCAACTAACCAATTCACCTGCTGTAATGTACTCATGATGTTGGCTATGTGTTATATTCTTTGCATGACTAGGCTCATGCATGATTTGTGTGCATCAGGCATAGTGGGAGAGGGCTGGAACCCCCAAATATGTTTTCTTTTTGGGTGGCTTTTTGTGTTCGTATTTGGTACATAGTTTTTCAGCCCATGGTTTTTTTATTCTGGTCAAGGAATTAAGCTTGTAATCTAATTTGGGTCAATGGATTAGAGTTTTGGATGCCGGATGTTCTTATATATTGTATTGTAAATGATGAAGTTAATGATGATGAATTTTAAATGTGTGGCTCTAAAATAATATATCTCAACCGAAAAGTACCCATTTGAAGCAATCAATTTTCCCATGGATGCATAGGAGCTAGTGCATCACTATTAAAAATCTCTAATTCAGCCTGATCTTGAAGACTAGAACCAAAATATGTTCTTATGAACGTGTTGGAGCTTAACATTGAATAAGCCTAGGGAAATTCTAAACCAAATTAAATTAGAGGAAGGGGATTTCTTTTCAAGGGAATCTTTATGGGTACCTTGGTGCTTTTATGATTCTACATAAGCATGCCATTTTTTAGGGGAATCACATAGTCATAGGATGATGTCGTCCTTTACCAAATAAATTCTTAGGGAAGGCAGGTTTCTTTTCCTGAAATCCTCTTTCTCCTATTTCTTGTTTCGTTGTCATTTCTTTTTCCTTTTACTTTTTCTTGTTTTGGTAGCATATGTTTTGACATATATGAATGCACTAACGGGTCTTCATTGTTGTAAATCATCTTCATACCTTAAGGGAAGATATATTTTAAGGTGTGCACTTTAGCACCATCAAACTTTAGTAACTTCAGTTTTCTATTGGATCCCTTGTTACATACTCTTCATGCTTAACATTGTATATAGAAAATTAGTATTACAATAATTTTTGTTCTTTCTTTTGGTGATAACTCACGAATGATTGACAATCAGTTGATAGATTATATATTTCATTGGGTTTATATTCATTTTCTCCATCATTAAAAAACAAAGTCCATGGTTGAAAATTCTTAGTAGTATTTAGATGGATTATTCATTTTTCTTTGTAGATGGTTGAAACTGGAGTCAATGGATGATATTCTTCATTGTATTTTAATTTCTGTACCAGGACAAAATTAACGATCTTTCCGAACAGCTTGAGGCTGGATTGGAACAAATGGATTGGGTATCATTGCTATCTCTCATGTATGAATCAAAACCACTTTTGTTGCATTGCAAAATTTGAGTTGAAATTTAGGGTAGATTAGTTTTTGTTAATAGGAGGATTATGGTAGTAATCTGCAATTCACATACATTTATATTATTATCTCAATACATAATCGTGTCTCTATGTTTAAAATATGTTCATGCTGAAAAGCCACTCTAAAATTGAACTGTGACTTTTTTAAGCCTTTGATTTCTTGATGATTCTATTCAACATAATTCCAATCAATTAGTTTAAGTTTTATAAGATAATATAAGATCATTTTATTAATGTATAATGAAAGACCATAAATAGGTGAAATGTCCAATGAATGACCATAAACAGGTGAAAGGGATTGCTAGGTACATAAGGGTCAATACAGAAGGTTAGTTAAAAGTGTATAAAGTTTTTGATCCAATAATAACCTTTGTCTTGACTATTTTCATTGAATGATTACATTGTTGTCATCTTAAAATTTATTTGTTTACAATTGCATCTACTTGTACCATGTCCATTGAGAGGGGCTATGCTTACTAAATATGGGGTAATTTCTACTTCAATACATTAATGCCAAATTAAGTGAATTTTCTATCAATTTAAGGCACAGGGACATGGGACGTTGATTAACATTGGTCAAACTATATATCTTATTATGCTATGATTATGATGACTTACTAGTTATTCCTACATGGTATGATACAATGTTGCAAATATCATTTCACAGAATATATTACCCAAGCTCTGGAAAGAAACTTATTGGAAATATTAGGGAAAATATAGGAAATCATCCGAAGATAGCGTCAACAATAAACTTGGACCTGAAAAACTCGGAAAATATTGGACAAATTGGCAAACTGAAAAAATTGGGAGAAATCTGCAATATTGGGTGAAATCAAATATATTTGAAAAACTGACATGTTCTTACAACAAGATATAATTACAAACAATGATATAGAACGTCATCAAGGTTGATATACAAATATGGATGTTTTTATCTATTTGGCAATTAGAAAATTCAGGTCTAGATTATTGTTCAACGTTGCATTTAATGCCTTATCCTTGTTGACGGCATAATAAGCCATTGTGGTGTTGTTATATCATTGATCTTGCCAAAGCTTTAAAATTATTGGTTCTTGTATTCTTAAAAGAATATGGAATCTTGGTAGGTTGTTTCCTATGTTGCACAGGTTCCCGAACCCGGGTGTGGGGTTCTCGGACCCGTACCTAAGTACCGGATTCGGGTACGGGTTCTTCTCAGAAGAACCCATAAGAACCGGATTCTTCTATGAAGAACCGGGTTCTCCAAAAAAATAAATTGGTTTCTTTTCCTTTAATGGGTTCTTTGGGTTCTTCGGTTCTTCGGTTTGGGTTCTTCAAAAAAAATTATATTAAAAATTTAATTTTCAAGTAAATTTTTTTTATTGAAATTTAAAAAATAAAAAATAAAAATTAATAATATGATATTTATCATTAACAAATGTCAAAAACTTAAATTTAAAACCTAAACTTTTTCTAACCCATAGCCATCGAATTTCATTTTTGTTTTTGATTGAGCTGTTCCGATTTACCCATTTCACGTGGCCGAGGTGTCTTTGGTTCACATGCATCTTTGGCAAATACACGCAAGAAGAAGGATCCAATTCATTGGTGGTGGTTTCATGGTGTTGATGCTCTTGAGTTGCAACAATTTGCCATACGGTTACTTGGATAGGTGGCTTGTTTGAAGTTCCTCATCTTATTCAAAATTTGAAAAATTCTCAATTAAATATAGGAAATTAATTTTAATTTTTAATTTTTAAATTTTCATTTTAGTTTTAGTTTCTATTTTTAAATTTTTAATTAATTTAATGGGCTTCCCCTAATATTTCAGGTAGTTAGTTCTTCATCTTGTGAGAGGAATTGGAGTATTTATGCCTTTATTCATTCAGTAAAGAGAAATAGGTTGGGCTTAAAGAAGGCAGAGAACTTAGTGTACATTCATAGCACACTTCGTCTCATATCTCGAAAAGACCCAGGGTACAAGGAGGGTCTTTTCAAGAAATGAGACCAACACATAGATGATGCTATGTGTGTTGAAGAGGAGATACAAATAGATGGCCTTATTGAGCTACCTCCAATTGCTATGGATGAGCAAGAGCCTCAAGATGAGAGTGATTCCTACCTGGAGAGCATGCTAGCTAAAGATCTTAGTGATGTTGGTGACATGGATGTTTATGACATGGCTTGAGGAAGCCATTGTTCATTAGGCTTTAGCTATTTTTATTTTAGTATTTTAAAATTTCCTAGTTCATGTTTGGAGATGCATCAAGGCAAATTTTGAATGTAGTATGACAATGGACATATATCATGATTCATGATTCTTAATAATATGTAAACACTGAACAATTTTTTAGTGATAAATTTTGAAATTTCAATGTGAATGTTGAATGTTCAATGAAGTGCATGTTTAAATGATTAAAGTTTTCTTGTTTAAAGTTGAAAAATATACAAATTCAAATTTCATATATATTATTAATTATAATTTATAAAATTTAATTATTAAAATTTAATATTATTATATTACTCGACGAACCCACGTACCCTTTTTAAAAAAATGTCGTCCCCGTCCCCGGACCCACGTTTCCTGGCAACATAGGTTGTTTTAGGACAGTTGCATTGGGACTGTGGAGGCTATTGCAGTAGATGGAGTTTGTCTGCTTGTTTAATTTCGACTTTCATTGTGGTGAAGGCACAAATTGGGTTGATTTTCTCTTTTACTAGGAGGATATTGGCAAAGAAAGCTTCTAATGGGGCGTGTTACCTCTTCAATCTGCGCACGAGATAAGTCTAATCTTCTATTGGAAACAATGTTAATACTGAGGGGGGGTGAATCAGTGTTAAGGCTAATTCAAACTTTTTTGCCAATTTATATTTAACATTTAAACTTGGCATCCATTCATGTGAGCAATCAATAATAAATCATGCGCAACAATATGAAATCAACACATAAATACACACCATGAGCAGCATACACATTGGACACAGAGGTTTAATGTGGAAACCCTTCCGAGAGAAAAACCACCAAAGCTTGTTTTGTTGTTGATGTAAAAATGAGAGCACCTACTCTATTACATCAATCTGTTTGTGAGCCACCCTTCACAGGAAGCACCAATTCCCCTTGATTGTTTGCTAGCACCCACTAGCACACATAGAGCTTTATGCTCTTGGCTCTATTCTTCAGCACAAGCACACTTTGCCTCTCTTCAGTAGTGCACACATACAGAGCTTTCCTCACATCTCTCTCAACAATGTTGTCTTCCCCATGTTGCTCAATTGCAATCTTGAGTTTTGTTCCTTTGTTGCACACTAGTTGATGTTGTCTTTGTTGTCATCCACATTGCCCAAGTGCATACTTCATGCTTGGCTTCTCTAAGCTTGATCTGATCTTCATTCAATTCCAGGAACCGTGCAAGGAAGACCAAGCATAGTTGTTCTGGAGTCAACTGCCACCTTTGCAAATCATGGTCCTCTCGGTCTTAGTCTCCTACCTTTCATAGTGACCATTGAATCCATTGCAACATCTATGTAATCGTGGTCCTTGTTGCCCTGACTCAGTGCTCTCTGTAGTTTCCATTACTCTAGTTTCCGACTCATCCATGCCTGCATAATCAACCAATGGCCATAGCCAAATATGGCACAACTGCCAAATATGTTGTGTTGTGGCTAAAACCTGCATATGCAGCATAATACAGAGAAATCCCCCTAGAGACAACCTTGGATTGCTAACAAGGCCAGTGCTTAGGGTCATCCAGATCAGTGTGTCTCAAATGACTTTTGAATAACAAGATACATCACCTATGTTTCAAACATGAACACGAGAGAGTGGTTCTTCTTCCCAAAGATGTAAGCCAATGATATAAGTCTTGATACACAGAAGTAGATTTCGGAAATAAAACAATACAGTGGAGGCCTTGCCCTTCGGAACCTCACAGTTTAATCAAATTGTTTTAAAGTAAATGATAACAGACAAAGTGAGGAAAGCAACTCGGAATTATGGAGCTTACAACACTAAGAAATTCATACACATAGCATGACCCTGGAACCATAAAGTTGATCTACTTTCTGAATTTAAAAAGGAGCGTTGAACAAGCAATAGAAGAAAGATAACTTCACATCATACAGTGTTGCAAATGTAATTTCGAACCCTCACACAAGCATGTGCATTTAAAGAAATACAAATGAGTCTGGAGGAGAATTTAAAGACATTACAATGCTTATTGATGCATGAATAGGAGGACTGAAGAACAAATAGACAAGCAATTTTATAGGACAAACAAGCTGCAAAGTTCAGAAGGAGGAATCACCACCAATCTGTGGTATTCTAAAGATCTATAAGCTATCACAGGAGTTACAGAATCAACCCTTTTCTCTCCAGATTTTCGAACCCTTTTACAATATCAAGACCCCCTATTTATAAGGAAGGGAGGATCAAGGCATTAATGATTATTACAGGAGCATTCATGGGCCGAGTGCTTCTGTTGTCAGATCAGATTGCCCTCTTAGCCGAGAAAGGGTGTCGTCTCAAGCTTTGTTGCCTCTTCGAACTCTTAAACATGATCTGAAATTTTGGAGTAAATGAGTAGAGAGAAGGATCCCAGTGAGAAGGAGTAGGTGTCAAACATTCCTTTATTGCAAAAGACTCTTGTGAAGGCCATGTCGTGCTGCAATGGGTGATTTAACGCGTTTGATGTGAAAATGGGCCAACATAGTCACTTCAGGTTTAAGCTAACTTCGGCGCCGACTGTGTTGCAGGCCGTCTTTCTTTAAAAGTGCCCCTATTTCTCATAAAATGCCCAGCTTCCGGCCCATTAGTTTGTCAAAGCTCTGTTCAGCGTTTATCAGTGCATTATGGCACGGGATTAATTCATTTAAAATAGGCGGATCAGCGAGGATTTCTTATATAATTCTTAGGCCCCCCTTTGATAGCCCCCAGAGACCAAGGACCCATCTATAAAGTGCTTGAGGTTTCAAATAAACGTGTGAGGGGCTTTTCTTTACATCGCATTAAATCCTCCTATCGGCCGATTACCTAGACCTGAAATTTTTATAGGTTGTAGTTTATAATTTTCGCATTCGGGCCCTCATATCACAATCAGCGCTTCTCTATTGTCTTGCCTCTTTTAATCTTTGGTATATTGCGATCATCGATTGCGATATGCGATAATGTAAAAATTTCTGTTTTCCCACCCCGGTTTTCAGTTTCTCCTTATTTCTCCCATATAGTTAAATGCCCTTTCCCATAACCATACATTTAACAACTGAATTTTTTTTATTTTTATTTTTAATTTTTTTAATTTTTAATTAATTTATTTATTTTATTTCTATTTTTTATTATTTTATTTATTTATTTTTCTGAAAACACAAACTCTGGAAATTTTACAGAATGCTGGAAATTGCAGAAATAAAAATCAGCAGTAACAAACAGCCATTAAAACACATTTAAACACAGAGATTTTTGGTCAATGTGACCCTGGAAAAACCCCCTACAACTCTTAGGGAAAACCAGTTTGAGAGCTCTTCTTTATTTCTGGAAAATGCCTTTTTACAGTGAGAAATTTCAGCAAAAATCAGCAAAATCAGCAAGCAAATTTACAACTTATCTTGATTTCTGAGCCTCACAACCCACTGGAAATTTCCAAACAGCGACACAATGCTGTAAGGCTACTGTACGAACGGTACAGACGGCTGTACGGACGGTATAGACGACTGTACGGACTGTACGAACATGATGTACGGATGATACAGACAGACTGTACGGACCTCGATTTTTGTGCAAAAAATCAGTTGCCTCGATTTCTGTGCAAAAACAAAAAACTGCCTTTTACTGCTTGCTCATTCAGTTGTAAGGATTTGCTTAAATGCTGCCTTGGTATGTGTGCCAAGCTGCTGCCTCCTTCTCCTCCTTGTCCAGAAATCTCCCTTGCTCTCTTGCTCTCTCTCTCTCAATCTGCTCATGAAAGAATGAATGATCTTTTCCTCCTTTTCCTCCCTTAATCCAACCCTAAGTGACTTTTGGGTGATCCCTAAATCCAATGGTTGAAATAGATTTAGATCTATGGCTGAGATTAAATGCACATTTAAATCTCACTTTCTATTTTTTAATTCACCCCACTTTAATAAAGACCCACTTAGTCATTTATTTCCAAAGTCACTTTTCCTTTCTAATTTTCATTGACTTTATAAAAGTCACTTTAAAATTAGACTTTAGTAACTTTATCACTTAAAGTCACTTTTAAATTAGATTTAACTTTATAAAAATTATAAAGTCACTTTAGGAGAAAAATTAAATTCTTTTTGACACTTTTCCCTAGGCCAAAGATCAAAGCCTAAGGGAACCACCTTTCCTTCGGTACCAAATTTCAACAGATAACACAAATTGCAATCGATCCCTAGTACCGCCGATAAGTCTTAAACCAAAGCCCTTTGTTTCGCCAATGGCCGAGATTGCGATATCGCTGATGGAGTGCCACATGAAGAAAGAGAAGGAGCTAGCCTAGGCCTTGTTTTGCAGATCTTTTCTTTGTATTTCGGAAATCTGCCTCCCCCAACAAGTTTGGTCTATATATATCGCAATTGGCCTTCGCCTCCGCTGATAATCCTTAAGGGAGGGATCCCTTCGACTTTGCCGATTGCGATATGGACGTGTGCTACGATCCGCTGATGCCGATATCTATGTCCGTTGGGCCTAACGATAGGCCAATATATTTGTCTTCATGCGATGCGATAATTCCTCTGGGCCCGATTGCGATTTTATTTGAACACTTAGCCATTTTTATCCTTTTCATGCTTTCAGGGCCTTTTTCAAATGAATAGTTCAACTAAGTGTCACTTTTGATCCAGGGACCCTTTTTTGGATTTCTTGATACCACCGGAAAGCTCTTTCTGAGCACCCTGCAATGGGGAAGGTTCCATCAAGCTCATGTGACTTCCATGACTCAGAAAATGGCCTTTGCTTCCCTGTTATCCTGCATCCCGGACCTCTGACCCTCATCAAGACACTGAGTGACCTGTGAATACAACATTGGCTCCATCTGGGGACAGTTTCTTGCCAGCAAGGTGCTGAGAACTTGCACACTGTGAACTACTCCTCTGGGCATGGAGTCATTTCTAGAACAAAAGATACTTCCAAAAAGCCAAAATTTCTTTACAAATTTAAAGAAAAACTTAACTCAATAGTTTGCAGTAAACACACCGGATATTTACAATGAGTGGAGCAGACAATTTTAATTTTGAAAATAAAACTTAAGGAACTGACCATTTACTGGTAATTCCAGCAATTCACCATCTAAATTTTCCAGCAGAAAGGTATTGTTCCCTCTTTCTTCCGCAATCCTGAAGGGACCAAACCATAATGGATCGAATTTCCCATGCTTGCCCTTGTCTTCCCGCCTGACATCCCACCTGAGAACCAAATCTCCTGGCTGCAGAGGTCTTTCCTTAGCTTTCTTGTCAAACAACAACTTCATCTTTTGTTGCTAATTAGATAATTTGGCCTCCACTTGCTCTCTGCTCTCCTGAAGTTCCACCAGCTGAATCATTCTCCTTGTTAGTGCACTTGACTCCTCCTTAGCTTCTTGTCACAACTTTGCTATAGGCATTGCTAATTGTATAGGGAAAACATCAGCCTTACCATACACCAACTCAAAATGTGATACCCTAGTGGATATCTTGGGTGTTACCCTGTTGGCCCATAAAGCAAATTTCAATTGAGAATCCTAGTTCCTTTTGTTTTCAGCAACGATATTCTTCAATATTCTCACCACTGTTTTATTGGAGGATTTAGCCAAGCCATTACCCTGAGGGTAATATGTGGTGGAATGCCTGATAGTGATACTGTATTTGTTGCAGAAAGTAGTGAACTTGGAAGACTTAGATACTTGGGCATTATCAATGATGATTTTGGAAGGGCAGCCAAAGTAGGATAATATGTTCTCTTCCATGAATTTCATAACCACTGCATCTGTAGCATTCCTAGCTGGAATGGCCTCAACCCACTTGGTGAAGTAATCAGTGGTTGTCAATATCCAACTGTGTTGGCCACTGGATGGTTGGTTCTCTCCTATAAAATCCAAGCCCCACTGTTTGAAGGTCTCTTCCACTTGTACAGGAATGAAGGGGAGAGGAGCAAACTTCCTTCTTTCAACAAACATCTGGCATTTGTGGCAGCTCCTGATTTTGTTATAAACACCCTTGAACAGTGTAGGCCAGTAAAATCCAACCTTGAGGATTTTGTGTCCTTCCAATATAGTAAGGCATTTGATATAATGTATTTCTGAGCATGTAATCTCAAGCTTCGATATTTGGAGAAATCCAACCCCAATGGGCATCTTAAAAGCAAGAGGTAGTGGACAACATTTTTATATCACTGAGACCTCTCATACTTGGCATAAATTTTCTGTTCAGATGTTCTGATGCTGCTCTGGTGCTCTTCAGATCTGCTATTTTCTGTGATTAAATTTATCCCAAGTGCTTAGCAGTTAGATTCAGACAGGATTTGAGCCACACCTTGTCCTTTAATGAGCATGGTGGGATTTATTTCTAGTTCATACTGCTGTATTTTCGCTATCCATTTTCCCCTCTTCCCTTCACTGTCCACCTGTACCAGAATGTCTTTGATTGCTGTCATGGGAACAAATGTTATAACCTTGGACTGCAGTACATAAGTGCGAAAGGCTTTTAAAGCTTTAACCAGTGTATACGCCTGCTTCTCCAGTATATTATATTTCAATTCGGCTTCTCTTAGTACTTGGCTGAAAAAGGAAACATGCTGCTCATGACCTGCTTTGTTTTTCTGTAATAGCACTATTGCAATTGTGAGTGGAGAGGCGAAAGAGAAAATGAAAAAAAGGAGATGAATAATCCAGGCTAGCTAACATTGGGGCTTTGGCCAGAGCTTCGTTAATCCTGTTGAAATAATCACGGGGAACAGGGTTCCACTTTACCTCATTGTCCTTTCTAAGCATATCAGTGGTGCCTTTGACTATCTCTGCATAATTTGGGATGAATCTTCTCAAGAAATTTATTCTTCCTAAGAAAGCTTGGACTTCATTTTTATTTCTGGGAAGTGGAATGCGGCTGATGGCTTCAACTCTTTTCGGGTCTATCTTCACGCTTTCACATGATACAATATGTCCCAACAGCCTCCCTTCACTTAGCGCGAATTGAGATTTCTTGGGATTTAGAGAGAGGTCGTACCTTCTGCACTTCTCGAAAGTCAGTTTTAAATGTAAAAGGCTATATTTTGAGTGAGATGGCTCAACAAGGTTAAATCCAAGTTTATTTAGCTCCAATATTGATCTAAGGATGCCCTAATTGAATTTTGACCTACAAAATTGCCCTGGCGACTTGCCTTGAAGGACTCGGAAAATAAGAAAAAGGGAAAACATTTATCTTTTAGATATTTTTTGACCAACATCAAAGATGGCAATGCGTATTCCTACTTGACCGATGGAGTCCTTAGGGCTAAATTTGAAAGTTGATGAATTAATGTGTCAAGTAAGGGGAAAAACCTTGTTTTCATATGTACAAACCCTAGCTATCTTCTTTGTGAGGGGAGAAATTAAATAGCATAAGCTCTCTAGGAGGTCCCCTATGGATTTCAAGGAAGGTAAATTTAACATGCAATAATTAACCAAGATTTTCCATAAATAGTATGCATTTAGACATGGAACAAAGAAAACCCTAGCAATAATCAATTACATGAAAAACAATAAAAATCTGCAATAATAACCTAAAATTCTTCCATGAAATAGTCTTCTTTCATTCCCAAAAGACATCTTTAAGACAAAAATGAATCTCCAATAGCAATAGCACCCAAAAGATCACATCTCCACAAGTAGCGAATTTACACAAAGCTAAGTCGAGCTCTCTAAAGGAGGTTGAAATCCATGAGTGATGATGAAAAATTACAAAGGAGTGATCCTCTATTTATATGAGGATAACTGCTCTTAATAATTAGCCTAAAAGCCCTATGGCAAGTTTAATTTTGAGTGTACATGAAGAAAAAGGGTTACAAACCAACCTAATAGCTCAATGTAATAAAATAAGCCACTAAAAGCTCACATGTGTGGGTCAAAATTTCTATCTAGTATGACATCATGCCCTTTCAGGGCAATAAAAGCTCTAAAAACGCATGGTATGGGCAAGTTGCATCTTCAATCATCATAATCAATCCAATGATTGAGGGGAAGCCCTCAAGTCATGCCTCAAAATGGTCCCATACGTCAAAATCCTGCTTTGGGTGCCCTGCATCATCTCCAAGGGGGCTAGAAAGATAACATGGCACAAAATCTCTCAAGCGTTGGGGCTCCAAGTTGTACTACAAGGCCTCCATTGTCATCCTGGGAATGACCATTATCATCTGGATTCTAGATCAAGCTATGCCCATCAAATATTGTCAAGGTCAGCTAGGGGCATGCTTGTTCTATTAGGTACATCATTCAGAATCTCCAACCTTAAGCAAAGTGAGCTCAACGTTCCAACATCTGGGGGTGCTTTGAGGTGTCAATCAATAACTTGAATCATCAAAGTGCCCAATGCTTTTCTGTGGAGGGGCAGTGCTGCATCTGCAAGGTCATCACTGCTATCTGGAAGTGTAGCACGATCTGGGCATCATGTGTAGTGAGAGCATGGAATGTGTGCCCTCAAGGCCTCTGCTTTTCTATGAAGGACCGCCTATCAAAACTATCTCAAAATCAAGTGAAAATTACCATTCACTAGGTATGATGACCATAGATGCATCATAGTGGAACTGTGGATGATACTTAATTGTTAATGGCATAATAAGACTTCAAACTGGGATCACCTTCAAATATGTAACTAGACCAAGTCCTGTAAATGTGTTCCCTACCTTGTTACAAGTTTACAACCCAAGATCTAGAGGTGTATGGCAGGAGTGGAAATCTACCAGTTTAAGTACCCGTAACGGTTTATTTCAGGTGGCCAGTTTTGTCCAGAAATGATGATGCAGCAACACCTTGAGGTCTTAAGATTGTATCTACAGAGGTTAGACTGACAGCCCCCAGTATTATTGGATAGACATCTGAATCTGTATCCGCATCTGGATCTGTATCCCCATCCTGGTAACTTAGTTGATTTCAGAGTCTGTTTACCTGGATGATTATAACATAAATGTTAGACAAATCTGAGATTTTCTATGTCAATTATTGTAGTGTATATATCTGTTAAGGAAGCCAAAGTCCCTATCAATTTTTTCTTTTTCTTTTTATGAGAACCATTTACTGTTATAATCATATGAAAATATAACGTGTCCACTTTCTAGATCACACAGCTTTAACTGTTAATGTTTTCAGGTTCCCAAATATTCAGTTCTCCGGAAAAATCTGTTAGAGCTCTCCCACAGGTATGCATGCACATCGTAGTAAGAGAGGCATTATTTTTTTGTTATTTCTGCAATTCCAGTGAAGTGCTAGTAATATAAAAGAGAGATAAGAGCTATCTTCAGATATAGTGGAGGATAAGAGAAATGGCAGAGGTAGCAATTAGATTTGCCACTTCAGTTTGGAAGTAATTCTGTTTTTTTGTCCTGCTCTTAAACAGTCTAGCAGCTCTTCCAGAGGAGGCAAAGAAAGATCTCAAGGATGCGGATAGTAGGTAATGAATCCAAGTGCACCATATGAGATGAGATAAATGTATTTTTTTTGTGATTGGCTCTATGGTTTAAATAGAATGATTACTAAATTAGAGGGGACATGTTCAATTAGTTTGGTTTTCTTTAAATTCTTCTTAGATTAAAAATATGTTATTTTGTTTAAAGTGAAATTTTATATTTAATAGCTAAGGGTTGACCACATTACTTGCTAATCTAAGGTAGAAGTGCTAAATGTCAGCTTTAGCTTGTAACTAGTTTGGTTTTCTATATGGACTGACATCTTTTCTTTCTATATCCCTGAGAGCCGTCATTCCCTGATGATTCTTTCTGCAGTTGGTTGTTTTGGTCTTGATATATTTTTACTATGTCATAGTTCCTAAGTGATTTATCATATCTCTAGCTTCAGTTCTTCCATAGAGTTGGTTCTGCAAATTTGTCCAAGGATACTCACATGCCATGGCCTTACTCTGTCTTTATATTCAAATAATCTCCAGATTTAAACAATTCATTAGGAATGACAAGAGAAAAAATAAAACATAGGAAACACATGTAGAAGTATAATTTTAAGCACACATATGGACACAACTGTAAGTAGTGGCAAAAATTGAGTGTAATTTATTGAATATCATACTATTATATATAAAGAATCGCTTCTTTGTGTGCTCAACAAAAGGGCTCCACAGCATTACCATTCAAATTCTCATCCAATGCGTAAAGTTCCAATCCAAAGGGTGAAAACCCAAGGGCAACTTGAGAAGTTATTCAATGTCACCACAATAAATTTCCCCTACTCTTTAAGTTTTTTTTTCTCCAGCTTGAGAGGTGTTTCCCTAAGGATTACTAAAGCTTATTACGAAGAGTTTCAAGGTGATTAACAAGAGTTAGCTTTAGCAACACAAATAGTAAAAGTGGTTTTATAAATGGAGTGATAAGAAGATTAAGACTGGTGTCAAGTCTACTAGGCAATTGGAATCAAACGATCAAACTATGAGTGATTGTTATGAATAAATACATAAAAAACCAGAGTACACCATGTATACCAATGTGAGCATAGAACACAACTCCAATATAGATAAGAGAGACAAGTTACATAATATCTCCTAAAGTAATAGGAGAACGTCCTCCAAATACACAAATACG
Organism: Pinus taeda; assembly: GCA_000404065.3. NCBI lineage: Eukaryota > Viridiplantae > Streptophyta > Pinopsida > Pinales > Pinaceae > Pinus > Pinus taeda. The sequence continues at coordinate 111,770 of APFE030524071.1, read as the reverse complement.
TTAATATACCCGAATCCCATGTCTGACAGTTTCTCGCATTGAGTATACTGCTTTAGACCTAATGCATGTTACAAACAACCCAATGCTGCCCCTGTTTTGTCACTTGGAAACTTGCTTTGACCAGTTGACCAAGTTTGACAAAGTTGTAACATCCACTATCATCTTTAATTGGAAAAATTTGATGTGGCATGGGTCCTCTCTTCAAATTGCATGTTCTGAGACCATGTTGACTTTTTGACCACTGAGACCACTTTGCATTGGGAACTATGAATTTCCTCAGGAAATGTGAAAGGTTGTCAAATGAGACTGCCATGCCCTCTTGAGATTTGTAGCTTAGGATGTACTCCAAAACCTAGGCTAGAGGGTTTGTGGACTGTTTTGGGTATGATTGCAGGAGAATTACATCTCTGTTGAGGCCGCAGGTTACTAGCATCTTCAGCGAAGGAGAGAGGAGACGTTAAGGCTTTTCTTATAACTGTTTGAAGGGCGTGTCAATCTGCAGGTGTGACGAATGGAGAGGGAGTTGTTCTGGGCTTTCTTTGGCATGATAATTCTTCCTTGAACAAGCCCAGAGGGTGACAGACCTATGGTGACTAGGCCGCAGTCCTATAGTGGCTGTTTGGAGGGCTAAACAAGCATAAAACAGGGTGCCGGAGCAGTCAGTTAGGGCAGCGAGTTACCAGACTTGGAGAAGGGAGAAGACCGCAATGTTTTGTGGTAGTTTTGGTCACAGATGGTGGGTTGTTGTGGGCTACAGGAGTTCCCTAACCAGTGACCAGAATTCAGTCCATGAACAACAGTTTAAAGGTATGTCATTTCTCCATTGTCACTAGGTGTTGGGTCTAGTTTTGATCAGATTAGATGGAGGTCCAGTTGGACAAATTTGGATCATCCTAAGAGTAAGTTCATCAACAATAGTTGCATGTGTCAAGAGGAGCAGCAAGAGGTTGTGGACAGTTTGGTCATCCTTTTGAGTTGATGAGATTTGCTAGGAGAATGGTGTCCTAGAAGAGGACATTTTGTGGGAGTCTGTTGGCAGCCAAGAGGAAGGGTGATACTAGGTGTTGGATGCCCTAACCAGTGGGCAGATGCTACAACAGTCTATTGGAGCCTAGATTTGTGCAATAGCTCCTCTATTGTAGAACAAAGGGCAGATCTTCAGAGCTCTAGGTTGATGATGATTGAGAAAGTTTGAAGGACATGATGTTTGGTGGTGTATTGGGCATTTGAGGTTTGTTGGAGGGCAGCGTGAAAGTGCCCGAGTGTGAAGCCCTAAGTGCAGTGCATTGAAGGACACTTGGCTGCTAGGAGTGGCAGTTGTTGGAGCTCATAGGTATGATCAGCCAGAGGAGTAGTTTGTTGCATCCCGTGTTCATCATTGGAGAAGCACATTTGATGGTGATAGGTGGCAATGCTCCTACCCTATGTTAGTCTTCATTGGAGCAGCGCATGAAAACTATAGCGGGAAGAAGTCCTTGAGTAGCTGAGGAGCAACAGTGGGCAGTTGCAAGTTGTTCACAAACAGAGTTGTGAACAACTCGACAGGAGTCTCGATGTGTTGTGCGTTGAAGGACAAATGATCAACGAGAGAGCAGATTGGAGCTGAGATTTGGTGACTAGATGGAATTAGAGCATTGATAGACGCAGATGCTGCAGATCAGGAGCCGAAGGACCGGGCAGATGTGTTCAGGGTACGAATGAGAGGAGCTGAGAGAGCGCGCTAAAGCCAAATGGTCAGAGTATCTTGTTCAGGATAGATTGGTGGTCATCATGACAGACACCAAGCCTTAGTTGTTGTATAATCTTGTATCAGTGGATGTATGAGGGCAATTATCGTTGGTACGGGAGCCCTAGACCGTCGTATTATTCAGTTGGATTAATATAATGAAGCTGGGTTATTGTACATATTTGTGTAAAAAGTTGTTTATATTTTGTGGACTAGTATATTTACTATTTTTTATATTCCATTGTGCAAAGTAGACTTGTTGTGATAGTTGGTTTGGCAGCATTAGTGATCTGAGATTCTATCTTAGACACCAGTATCGTAGAAAAACAACATGCTCTGGGAGTTGTCTGAGGACTATTGCACCAAAGCCAATGCCACCTATTGACCACACTTGTGCCAACAGTCCAATAAGTAGAGTACAAAGCAGTGGATCAAAAATTTTCAGATCATTGTCATCATTCAACTTCCAGTTTTATCATTGTAAACTCAAGTTCTGCAAATTTATATTGTAAATGATTTTAGTATGACTATTAAGCCATGCAACAACACCTAGGTAAGACTATGACTCTTTTCAAAGGTTTTCATCCTAGGGAGTTTTTTAACCTCCCCAAATTGTGTTTGTTTGTAAAAACGGATAATTGACAAAGTTTCTCTCAGATATACCCCAAAGCTAGGGTGGAATTCATTGACAAGGTCTTAGGTAAGTCGTAGTATTTATCGAGTCTATGTATTTTTCATCCTAGATCATGTGTCTTGTCGTAGGATTGGGTAATGTCTTGAGGGTCTATGTCAATTGTGTATTTCCCCTTCTAAGGGTTGAATTAAATTGTAACATCTTGTAAAAAATATTTTAGTGGATGGTTTCTAATATTTAGACACCATGGCTAAATTATTTTATTATAGACACATTTGGGGGGTTGAAAAATATTTATTCGCTTTTTGAGTCTTTATTAATTTTTATGGAAAAAATAAAAAGAAAATAATTAGTGAGAAAAATAACTATTTTTGAGTCAAAAATTAACTTGAGAGAAAATAAATTCTCTCCAAGTGGAAAATCATAAAAAATTCGTGTGTCAAAAATGATTTCAATTTTGGAGGTCCTCCATGAAGCGAAAAATGGATTTTTTAAGAAAAATTGACCCCTTGGACCTTGGTGGTTAAGTCAAAGTGAAATTTTTGAGAATAAAAGTCCAAAATATTATTTTTTGAATTAAGAAAAAAGGGATTTTAAGAGAAATTCGATTTTTTCTTAAAACATAAAAATAAAAATAAAAATTCAATCGATGGAGGAGATCAAGTTATTTCAAATGAAGATTGATGGATGAGATTATTTTGATGAGGATCAAGCCAACTCGCTGTTATTTTCCACTTTTGGGGTTGGGGGGGGGGGGTATAAGGAAGCTATGAAGCTTCTCATTTCATCTTTGAATGATGTAACTGATGAGCACCAGTATTGCTGCAACTCCTGGGGCTACCAACTTTACTTCATCAACCCGGGGTTCATACAAACTTGGAGGTGACAGTGTTATATACACAAATAGATGTCATGGGTCCACTATTTGTCACTGCTGAGCTGGGTGATAGACCACTAGGGTTTCTCAAACCAGCCTTCTATTGATTTAGAAGAAGTTTGATTACCAATTGAGAAAGGGGAATTTTACCCTAATTGAGAGGATTGAAATGCTACCTACTGCAGTAATGAAAGACTAAAATAGATGCCTAAAACACACAACTCATTTAGCTATTTGTTAAGATACCTTGCTTCAGAAGGATTCTAATTTAACACCTGTGAAATCCTAACTAACCTAAGCATGAAATCTGATTTAATCAAACACTTAACTGTTGTGCACATGAAATATTTGTCTTTTTGTGAAAAAATGAATGCTAATCCTTCTTGATTTCATGGTAGGTGGGATAGGTGTGGATAGAGATGGGTGTGATGGGTCAAATGGCTTGGGAGGCAAGCATGGGTCTTCTCCTAGCTTTCATGATGCATTTCTCACAAATCGGGCTCAAAACAGGCCACTACAGGTCGTCCTACAGGATGTCTATAGGATGTCCTACTTCACCTACAAGTTCCCCTGTTTTCCTACAGGAACAGGCTGAAAACATAAGGATTGATTTGGATAGTGGTATGGAGCTTAGGGAAGGTGAGTGATGGGAGGAATAAGGCAATGAATTGGTTGGAACTCACTCAGAGCTCAAACCGAAGCTCTATGATGGTTGGATTTGCTCAATAAGCATGGAAAGTTGTCCTTGTGAAATATGACTCAGATTGTGAACTTAGCAACCTTTGGCGATCATGGGTGGGTATGGTTTGGCTGAGGCTGATGATATGAGGTCTTTCTGCAATATTGAAACTCCTACAACATACACATTATTGATGGCATTTATCCATAAATCATTTCAAAACAAGAAGGGTTGACAACGATATAAGGAAAAAAGAATTTGCATCATTTATTTTCCAAGTTCATGCATGGAAATGCTTGAAATCTATGATGAAAGCACATGAAATCTAATACAAAACTTAAGATATCAAAAATGACAACTGCAACCTATCTTCTAAAACTGAAAGATGTTGACCTAATTAGCAGAAAAACCCTAAGTTTCATAAGAAACCAGAATTCTGTCTTTTTGGTTGAATGGGAATTTTCCCTCAAACCATGGTCCATGAAGGGAGGAAGGAGGTAAGATCCACCTGTTATCGGCATTTTTTGATATTTCCTTCTCTCTAATGCTACTGTTAAAGCTATGCACAAATGGAAGCAAACTAATCAAATTCAACAATACTTGCAGTGTAACAATGCCAAAATAAATTTAACAAGTAATCTACGAAGTAACCTAAGCATACAAGTACAATAAGAGGAACCTCTACTGCTAGGGTTGGGCCCTAACCCAAGAGATTTAGCCCTTTGAGTCAACTCAGTGCTAGATCAATGGAATGCTCATTTTCGTTAACATATCAAAAAATACATAACAGTGTTTTTGTCACAATCTTTCAACACGAAAGTGCTTAGCTATTTTGCATAAAAAATCCGAATCCTAATGAGGCTCTAGGCCTCCTTATTTATACAATTGAAGTTGCCAACAACTTCCTTAAATCTAGGGAGGCTTGTCTCCCAATCTTAAGGTTAACTGGTCCTTAACTATCACTAGCTCGGCTGCCAATGATCCTCATGACTCGGCTGCCTACAACTCCAAGCTGATGTAATTTGATTGAGGGATCTTCGAATGAGTGAGGATTTAATGAGGGAGATCCATCTCCTATAATCTCTCCTTCTTGTCTCATTCGAGTTCCTGCACCTTAATTAGCCATAATTTGCTCCCAAAAATCTGCAATCAATGCACATTAGACCACTAGACATAACATCTTACTTTTACTCATCTCATTAAGCAAAATATAATTAAAACATGTTAAAAATTATGAGAAGAGTTGATTTTAGTAAGCTTGGAGGTGTATTAAGGTCCATATATTTTACCCAATGATGAGCCTCATTAGTAACAATTATCTGATGTACTGAGCAGAGCTCTGCTGGAATTTCTTTGCACTTAATAAAAAGTATTTGGGGTTCATTTCAAGGTGTCTCTCATTTGCTGATATTTGGTATGTGCTAAATGTTTTATTGATATGCTTTGAACTATAATGTTGATTATTCTTTCAATTGCCAATAGTAGAAACATCTATTGGTACAGGTATCTTGCCTTAGGTGTTGGGCTAGAGTAATCATCCTAGATCTAGCGAAGTCTGACAGATATCTCTAGGCTTATAGATCTATTGTGTGAATCATTTGAAGTGCATTGAGTTACAGGTTGCTCCAGCCCTTGACCTCCAAGTTCACAGATTGTGAGGGGATCACACCCTTGTTTGGATCCAAGTCTTGATCTAACGAAAATCTTATGCAGAAGGGCTTTGCAAAAACTTTACAAATTATTTTCTCACTATCTGCAAAAATATTTACTTGTGCCATAAAGTTTAATATGCTAATGAGAACAAATTTTATCTTGTAAGTATTTGTAAGTTATTTTTCCACTAACCGTTGTATTTTAAAATACTAATTTTTTTTGTACAGTATTGGTGTTTTATTTCAATTTTTGTATACATTGGGGTTCTTGGGTCTTCTCTATTTCATTTGTGCAGGCGATACCTCAATGGTTTGAAGAAGAAATTGATTTATGGGCCAATCGTTCAAGAGAAGGAGGTTGATCTAGGCCCTAGAGGGTAAGATCTAGCCTCTTCAAGCCCTATTTCCTCAACGTCCAACTGAAGGAAGGGGGGCCACTAGCCTTTGGATGTCTTTTACAGTGATTTTGGAGTGTTTTCTTGCCATAATTTTGTGATTGCAAGGGCCGAAGTCATTTGAAGGATAGCCATGGGGATTTTAAGGCCATCTAGGCCTAGCCGCAACCCTTTGTGGGCATTTTACCCTAGTGGAAGCCCTTTAGGGATTAGACACAAGCCTTAAAGATTTTTCCTTGGGAAGCCGCAAGACTAAAAGGCCTTTGTTTGGGCAGCCACAACCTCCAGGAGGCCTATCCCTCCTAGCCGCAGCCCCTAGAGGAGTTTTTCTCCTAGCCGCAACCCCTAGAGGGGGTTTTCTCCCAGCCACAACCCTATTGGGCTCTTTATGGTGTAGCCACAGGCCTTAGAGGGCTTCTAGCCCTAGGCCACAAACCTATTTGGGCATTTTGCTTATTGTTTCAATCTTGTATTGGCTTACTTGTAGGGTTTTGCACTTGATTTTGGTATTAATCTTTGTTTTGCAAGCCTAGGGTAGGTTTGGAAAGGGTTTCAAGTGTTTTCTTGTCTCACGGTATCATTGATTTATGCTATGTTGAGCTAACAACTGGTTTTGCAAGCTTCATCACTCATTGAAGGAGTTTTCAAGGGCTCAAGTCCTCTCTAGCCCATCAACCAGCCCTAGAATCCCTGGTTGTTCTCATTAAAAGGTTGAGACATCACTTGGCTTGAGGTTTATATATCTAACATTGGTGTTGCAGGTGTTTGGAAGAGTCTAAGTGCACTCAACAAGCTCATCTAGCCATCTCATAAGTCCTTAAGGCCAAGGGTTTTCTCTCTAACCTTATCTCTTTCCTCACTGTTTTGAATCAGATCTGAAGTTATCTCACAACAATGGTAAAATCTCTGAATACACATCCTAATCAAGCCCTAAAGCACATTAAAATAAGCCTATAATCATCACACATTTAATCTCAAGCAATAAGAAAGATTTATGTCATTGCATTTATGGTATTCTAACTCTAAGTGATTTTAGAGGACTGTCATATGGTTTATAAGGTCTGATATATTTTATAACTTTGATATAAGTCATAACAGTGACAAAAAGGACATTTAAGCTAAGTTGCACGAAACGCCGAAATGTTTCAGAGTTTCTGAAATGGGTATGTTTAGAAACGTCACCTGCCAAAAATGGAAATGTTAACCGAAACACCAATTGAAACGTCATATATATATATATATATATAAGTCATAACAATGACAAAAAGGACATTTAAGCTAAGTTGCAAGAAACGCCAAAACGTTTTAGAGTTTCTGAGATGGGTACGTTTAGAAACGTCACCTCCCAAAAATGGAAAATTGCGCTGAAAAGGCGACTGAAACGTCATATATATGTATAAGTTATAAATAAGTGAATAACATATTTTTTTTTTTCTTTTCTAGATAAAGGCTATTCTATTAAATAAAAGTAAAAATATTTACAGAGAGAGGATTTTAACCTCTGAGGGGGTAGCTACCTGCCCTCTACCAAAAAATCTTGCCAACATCCTGGAATATGGCTATTACAGACAAGATTACACTGACTTTTAACTTTTACAAAAAATCTCGAAAACTGCTGATATGTTTCTTGTTTGATTCTTGCCAAAACATCTAAGCAAATATTGTTTAAAGACCGACATATACAGCCACCTGGGCTTACAACGACACTTGGACATAGACAAACTTAGACAAACAACTGGACTGAGATAAAACAAACACACAGACACCTGGGCATAGTCTCCACCGTAAGACGCTTGGACGCACATTTGAGCAAAAATGCTGACCAAACTGTAGAGTGCTGGAAGGCGTAGCGGGCTTAGTCCTTCGGAGGCAGGCCGAAATCTTCATCTGGAGTCAGGTTGACCCACTCCACCATAACATTATCCTCGACGCCAGTAGCATTTCTGCCTGGTGGGAGAACCAGGTGGAGAACATTTCGGAAACGCTCTGGCTCGCGGTTGATGGCAGGCTCCTGAGCCGGCAGAGTTGGGTCCTCTGTTTCCTTCTGATCAAGAATCTCCATATCCTTCTGATCTGTGACATTGAGGACCGCCCTCGATGGGCTTCCTGGGCTGTTGCTAGTCACCTGGGCATTCGAAGGCTCAGAGGAAGGATTATCCGAGCTACTTTGCTCCTCTTCCTCCTCAAAGATCACCGTTACTAGAGCTGCAATTAGAGGCTTATTAAGCCTGCTTTTAAATTGGAAACGCGCTGAGTGGAAGGAGCTGTTCAGGGAAACGCCTAAACTATTCAAGGCTGGAGATGTAGGCGCAGCCGGGGCAATGGAAGGGCCCGAGTTGTCTGAATGCGGAGAGGGAGGCGGAACCGTGGATATGGGAGCGATGGTCAGCGGAGCAGAGCCACCTCTGCTGCAGGATCCTCCCCTGGATTCGGTGTTGCTACCTCGGCGCGGAGTGCCTCTCAGACGCGGCATTTTCCCAATGAGGAGCAAGCCGAAGAACCACAGGTGAGAAGAACGAGAAGGCAAATTGGGCGCAGACAGATTAAGCCGGGTAGCCTCCCTTATCCTTGACAGGCCAGAAGGATAATTGGCTGTGGAAGTCCAGAGGGGCAATTGAATGGGGATATAGCCAGGCTTGCAATAAGCTTTCGCCCCACCAAGACCCGAGTGCTGGAAGGACTTAATGGGGGCCGACTGCTGAGCTCTGAGATGCTCGCTGGTGTGCTCTCTGGTGAGCCAAATGAGGCACTCTGTTGTGCGATTTAAACCCTGTTCCATGTTCTTGTCACTGTGTGCATTAAACTCCGGATCGGACCAACATTCCCCCTGCGCATTTACTCCACTGCGCAGTGCCATTACTGTAATCTGCTGTCTGCTATTACTACGGGCAATGAATGCCCCATTCTCATATGCCATGTGCCGCCTGGAGCGTATGGAACCCAAGCCAGCTGCCGTCATGGTTTGTCCTGTCATGTAGACGTGTCATTAACAACCGCATCCGGGTGCGAGTCTTCCTTCAGCTGCTTGTCTGTGTTGACAATATCATTGAACAGTGGGAGCTTTCGTTCAGGAATTGAATTGATTATCAAGCCTCCCACTAGGTTTTTTCCATTTTCAACTCCTAAATTTGCTAGGAAATCTGCAAGCTTATTTCCTTCTCATCTGATGTGTTTGAATGTGATGGCTTGGTGAGTAGTAAACCAATGCATAAGTAGATCCAGGCGATGAGCTAATCTCCAGCGTCTGCTTACTTTGTGGACAGGGGGTCCATTTATTAGTTTTGAGGCCATTGAGATTATGATCTGGGAATCTCCTTCTGCAATCAGAGGAGCGAAACCATGCTCTTGTGCTATATTAAGACCTCGCCATAACCCTTCGAGTTCTGCAGCATTATTCGTGTTCCATCCTATTGAGCCATGGAAAGTGATGAGAGGGTTCCCCAAAGAGTTTCTGATGACCCCTCCATAACCTGTTTGCCCTGGATTTCTCCTGGAAGCGCCGTCAAAGTTAAGCTGATACATATGGAGAGGCGGTGGAGACCAAGATGTTGCTGGTGTCTGATGCTGCTGAAGACTTTTATTGTTTAGGAAGGTCTGTGGTAGACTGATTTGCCAGTTGTTCCATATTGCCTGTTCCTGCGAATTGGATGGGTAGTCCTCCTTGGCCCAAGTTTTCACAGCTAAGGTTTCTTTGAGATTGTTAATCAGTCCTGTCCAAACTTGATCTAGCTTCATCTCTTGATCTTTAAAGATCCGTCGGTTTCTTTCCTTCCATATGTTCCACATTAATATATCAGGGATTAGTTGCCACAAAACGTTTAATATTCTGCTTTGATATGGTTCTTGATTCCATGTTCGAAGGGTACCTGTGAGATCCCCGTGAATTCTGCCCTCTTTTTGGCTTCTGAAAGTAATCTTTTCCCACAGTTTTCTGCTGAACGAACAGGTTTGCATGAGATGTAAGGATGTTTCCTCGTCTTGTTTACAATTAGGACCTCTTGATGGCCCTGCAAATTTCCTCTTCCTTAGATTATCCCAGGTTAGTATTTTGTTGTGAGATAGCAACCATAAGAAAGTAGAGATTTTAGGCCAAATGGTGGGGTTCCATATATTATTCCATAGCTTGTCTTTAACCATTCTTTCTCTGATTATTATTTTGTATGCCTCTTGAGAGGTGAATATACCTTTTTCCTCATATCCCCATCTTAGAAGATCCGTTTCTTCTGAGAATAATATTTTCCTCTTTTGGAGTTCCGAAGATAGTATGAGATGAGAATGCTTTGGGCTATGCGATAGTATGTGGCTTATCTCTTTCCATTTTCTGAATTCTTGTCCATTATGAGGTTCCCAGAATTGGCTGATTGTATCATAGGGATTTATGTCCTGATCTAAGAGTCCCTGAATGTTGTCCTTGAGATTCGGTAGCTGCTGCCAAGAGTCACCCCAGAATCTTGCTGTGTTGCCATTTCTGACCTCCCAAAAACTATGCCCTTGAATGAGATGACGTTGCTGATTGGCTGAGTTCCAGATGGCCGATCCTTTATTGACTTTTGTGATTCGAATTCTTTCCTCTAATGGTACATTGCCTGTGTATTTTGCTGTCCAGAGTGAGGCCCACGGAGTGCTAGGATTGGTGAGCCATCTCCACCAAATTTTGGCTCCCATAACCATGTTACTGTGTTCCGGGTCTCTCAGCCCAATGCCGCCCGCTTTTTTTGGCATACATGCTTTCTCCCATTTGACTAGCGCCCATTTCCTATTTGGGCCTGAGTTTCCCCATAGAAAATTGCGCTGGAGCTGTTTGATTGCCTTGAGGACCCATTTGGGCGCTGCTAGGATGGAGAAGAGATAAATTGGCATAGCTTGAAGTATGGCTTTGATGAGAACTAGTCTACTCGACATATTGAGAGTTCTATGGGTCCAAAGGAGAAGTTTGGTTTCCAATTTCTTTAAAAGACTTCTCCATGAGGAATGCTTAGTGGCCATGGCAAAAAGAGGTGCGCCTAGATATTTGGAGGGAAGAGACGCAATGGTAAAGCCTAAAATTCGGGCAATTGCTCTTTGAGTGACAGGGGGAGTATGAAAGAAAAAAATCTCAGACTTAACCTTGTTAATGAGCGCCCCCGAGGCTTCCGAAAAGTTTTTGAGGATGAGATTGAAGACTCTGGCTTCTTGGACAGAAGGGTGTCCGAATAGCATGTTGTCATCAACAAATTGTTGATGAGAGAAGGCCGGATTGTTGTGGAAGGCTAAGCCTCTGAGTTTATGCGATTGGATGGCCTCTTTTATGCTACGGCCCAGACCCTCTGCTAGAATAACAAAAAGGAAGGGCGACAGAGGGTCACCCTGGCGGATACCTCAAGAGGGACTGAAAGTGGCGGATGGGATTCCATTGATTAATATTGAAAAGAAGGAGGAAGATATAAGACTGCAGATCCATCTTATCCAAGGCGGAGCAAATCCAAAAGCTGTAAGAATTTTTTGCATGTAATCCCAACAAATACTGTCAAAGGCTTTAGATAAATCGATTTTGAGAAGCATACCTGGCTTTTTGAATTTCTTGAGAGAGTGGATGATCTCATGAGTTAAGATAATCCTGTCCGTTATTTGCCTGCCTTCTACGTAGCCCGATTGTTCCGGCGATATGATTAGGGGGAGCAAAGGCTTCAATCGGGAGGCTATGACTTTGGAAACTATTTTGTAGATGATGTTGCATAAGGCAATTGGCCTGTACTTGTCAGGGGTATTGGAATTTGCTGCCTTAGGAACTAGAGCTATGAAGGTTGGATTCATGCCTGGGAACATCCATCGTAGCGATCTGGATTCCTCTGCCACCTGCCATACTTCCCATTTGATCAAGTCCCAGAAGTGCTGAAAGAAATTTGAAGTGAAACCATCTGGGCCTGGTGCCTTCCCAGCTTTTAGTTGATGCACTGCCGTTTCCACCTCTTGAAGACTGATTGGCTTGAGCAGTAGAAGGTTGTGCTCTTCCGTTATTAGATGTGGTATATTTTTGGTAATGCTTTCAATAGCCTGAGTTCTATTGATGTTTGGTTCTTGAGTCATTTTTTTGAAATATGTGATGAATTCCTGTTCAATTCCCTCGTGAGCTTCAATTTTGTTGCCTTGTTCATTTATAATATGTGCGATGTGATTGCACATTCTCCTCTGCGCTGTTGTTTTATGGAAATATTTTGTATTTTTTTCTCCTTCTTTCAGCCAGCGGATGCGGGATTTTTGCCGCCAAAGAACCTCTTCCTGTAAGTTCCGTTCTAGAATTTGATTTTCAAGGTATTGCTCCTTTTGAGCAAACTCTTCTGAGCGACCTTCAGTTATTATTTTTTGTTGAAGAGTTTTCATCTCTTGAGTGAGGCTGTCCTTTGCTTTGAATATGTTGCCAAACACAGATTTATTCCACTTTTTGATCTCCCCTTTTAGGTGTTTCAATTTCCTATGAAAGATTGACATTTTGGAACCATCCGTGGGATTGAAGTTGAGCCAGGAAGCTTTGACAAATTCGTAGAAATCAGGGTGCGTGAGCCAGAAGGCTTCAAACCTGAATGGTCACTTGATATTACTTCCAGGTCGATGCCAGTGGAGGGCGATCGGCCAGTGATCAGAGCCCGAGTAGGGAAGAATTGAAGCAATTAATTCACCTCCCATGTGAACCGCATTGTCCGAAATCAAGAAACAATCCAGCCTAGATGCAATTTGCATGGGATCTGCCCTCTTATTAGTCCAAGTGTATATGCCATTGTTTGATGGAAGGTCTATCAGATGGTTGTGCTGGATGAAGTCTTTTAAACTGGAGCCGTCTTTGTTGATGCTGCTTCGGCCGCCTTTTCTTTCCTCCATACTTGCTGTCATATTATAGTCCCCTCCCGCTATCCATAACGGGTGCTCTCTGACTATATTGAGCTGTGTAATGTTGTCTAGGATTTCAATCTTATGCTGTGTTTCTTGAGGGAAGTAGACATTTGTCAGGTGTCCATGAATATTGGTGCCAATGATATGAAAGGTCGCTTGGATAAAATGTTTATTTGCATGAATATTCTTTAGTTGTATTGTTATGCTTCTTAACCTGCAAAGCAATACCGAACCGAGAATATGCGCGGAAAAATACCGAGAACACAGAATATGTTAAGAAAATATACCCAGAACACAGAATAGCAAAGATTTTATTACTCAGAGAGAA
>APFE030524071.1:61226-83178 GCA_000404065.3 Pinus taeda | reverse complement strand
AGAATAGCAAAGATTTTATTACTCAGAGAGAAATGTTCACAGGCCTCTTCGAGGGGGCAACCTCCAATAGAGCAGAGCTCGATTATAAAACAAGACACGATGCTCCTCACAGGGAGTCTCTATCCTTTATATATGACTCCTACATGCAATACCACGGGCCAATACCGTGGGTTTTATTAATACCATCTATCTAATACTACTGCCCATTTAACCTTTATTTAATACTACCGCCCATTTACAACTAATTGTGGTCCCATTTGCAACTAACTGGGTTAACCCTTACAAATATTGATATGGGCTTTATTGACTCTTGACTATGACGTGATCCCATGACATGAATAAGGGGGTTAGGGTGGGACCCTAACATGTATCTTGCGTGCATCCCATAACACTGCTAGTCCTCCTGATGCCCCTTGAGCTTCCACTGCTGTGACTAAGCCTCCGGGCCAGGCCTTTGCTGCCATTTTTTCCAAGACACTCATGTTGCATTTGGTTTCCTGCAAAAATAGAACTGTTGGTTTTTCCTCCATTAGCATGTTTTTTAAGAGTCTTCCTTTCTTGGGGCCATTGAGCCCTCGAATATTCCAGGATATCAACTTCATTGAGAAGGTTTGGGGTGGATATTAAAATGCTTGGTTAACTTGGCATATCTACCAGATTCAACCAAGACCTCTCCGATCTTGATAGTTCTTTCCAAGGTGGTCTTTCGTCCTCGTTTTTTGCTATCCTTGGTGATGAACTTCCCATCCCATGGACTGCCTATTTGAACCCCTAGATTATATTTCTTTTGGGCGCTGTTGAGGACTGCAACCAGATTATCTACTTGTACTTTTGGTATTCTGTCAAAATTGCCTGTTTTACATGCCAATTCCAGACCCAGGATGTCGAGTTCTCCTATATCTATTGCTTCTGTATCTTCATCCATGAACTATGGTTCTTGCTGGCTACCGTCTACCACCGCTTCCTTTCCTTTGCCGAGATTTGTGCTATCGATCTCCATATCAGGGGTATGCCAAATGCTGGAGGCCGGTTTGTTGATGTTACCCTCTTGAGCCATCGCTTTTTCTTTAGCTTTCAGGAGGGAACCTTCAGAGCTGTCCATGGAAGGGTCTTTTGGGGCAGAGTTTACGTTTTCTCTGTCCTGCGTCTCATTCGTGGCCAGGATCTTGAAACTGTTACTGGTAGAAGGCTTGGAATGATCCTTTGGCGTTAACTTTGTTGGGGCTGTCGATTTTTTTTTTTGGCCTCTTCTTCTATTTGGCACCTTGATGAATCCGTCAGGGGATTGTTTCTCCTGATTGACTTGGATCTGAGGAATTTTGTTTAGAGGGCAGTCCCTATAGAGATGTCCTATTTCATGACATTTCCGGCATCTAAAAGGAACATGTTCGTAGTCTACTAATTGAATCCAGTCTGAGTCTTCATGAAAGAGTCTTACCTTGGCAGGGAGAGGTTGCTTCAAATCCATATATACGCAGATTCGAGCATATGAGGTATACTTGATCATCTTTGTTTCCTCCGTTACCTTGACGAAATCGCCCAAGATGTTGCCAATGGCTTGGAGGGATTCTGCGTCCCAGTATTCTGTTGGTAACGAGTACAACCTGACCCAGACTAGGGCACAGCTTAGGTCTTCCTTGTCTGGGTTGAATCTTGCTACCCATTCTCTGAGAAATAGGCCTGCTGAGTTGAAGAAATATGGCCCCCCTTCAAAGACTCTGTTCCTGTCTTCCAAGCAGGTGAAGATGGCTATAAAAAATCCTTTCGGACCCAGATGTAGGTCTATTTGACCCTTTGGATGCCATTTGATATTTATCCAGGCTCTTAAGGCTTTCTCATTGGGCCAGAATCCAATAAATTTGCCGATAAGAGCGTGATCTTTCATGTATTGTATTCTTTCATTGATTCGGTGTGCAGGTAGCTCTACTTCTGGCATGTGAGTTGCTGCTGGTTTGCACGTTGATGAACTTACTCTCGGTTTTTCCGCCGGTCTTTGTTCTTCTGTTCCCTGCTGATTTTCTTCTGCGGTTTTATCAGAACGCTGTTGGTCCTCTGTGGAACCATTGATAGGCCCTCGTTGGTCTTCATTGGTTGGAGGACTGTCGCCTCCTGCCCCCAGAAGGGGTTCCATCCTTACCGTTTACCCAGACCCGTAATCTTTGGTTCGTGAACAAACGTCTGCTACTGACAGAGCAGAGGTGCGCAGGCAGAAGGTCCTGCCGTTGCAGGCTAGGCCAAAACCCTAGCTTCGAAACTCAGCGCCGTCCGTCGCCATTGCTCCTGTGAATAAGTGAATAACATATTATCTTGCAAGTAAAAATGAAATAAGACCCATAGATGACAATTTAGAAGGAAAACCAAGTCTATATTAGCTCTCCTAGATTATTACATGATGGTTGAGTTTCGGTCGAGTTTTGGCCAAGTTTCGGGTACGGGTACGGCCCGAAACACCGGGTTCCTAGAAGTTTCGTGCAACATAGCATTTAAGGAACCTCTAAATTCATAAGAACTTATTTTTAGACTTTGAAGCATCATTTCTCTTATCTTAAGCTATTGGAAAAGTGACTTAAGTGGGCTTTTGATCTTGTGGCTAGGCCAATCATTGTGGAAAGAAAAGTGATTGTTGTCTTGCTGGTCCCTCCTTGCATTTCCCATGTCTTGCATTGCATCATTGGCATAGTTTTACTCTTGTCTCCATTTGCATCTTAAGATTACATATAAGTACTCTTTGAAATTGTTCCTCATTGTTATTTTCTAAAGAAGTGAACCTAATTGCATATCTTGTTGTAAAAAGTTTGAATGGCTGCTAATCCTCTTGGTATAGCATAAAAGAGCATTGTTGCCAAAGAGCATAATTTTCAAGGCTATTTGCTAAAGTGACATAAGATTTCTCTCGTCCCTTATGATTAAGATTGCTAATTGATAAAGATCATTTTATAATATCTTTCAAGCATCATCCTTGTAGCGTTAAGGTAAAATTTCAATAATAAGTGATATTGTGGTCTTAAGGGTGATTTCATTCAAATCTTATGATTGAATGATCTCTATTGGAATTTACCAATTTTTCTCTTGGCTTTCCATTGTCATTTAGAACACTTGTCTCATTGGGATTGTTATTTCATTGGATAAGTCTTGAATTGGTTTATTTTGAAGCATTTTAATTGGCAAATCAAGTGGTTTATTAGCACATCGCTTTAGTTGGGATTGTTCTTGTAATTGTTCTCTAAGTACTTCATTTACTTTCTTGTGTTGAAAGCATTGAATCTTAAGTAATTTAACTTGAAGTATTTAAAAGTCATATAATAATCTCACTTAAATCCATCACTCATATCTTGCCTATCATTCTAGAATTAGAAGTGCATCTATAAAAGGTACCTTCAAGTATAAGTTTGGCTGATAGAAAGATAGGACAAACCTTTCTCACCCAACTTGTGAAGTTTAGACTCTCATTTGTGGTTAACACAAGTGACCTTGAAGTTCTCTTGTGGGCAATCCCTTGTAGGAATAGAGGCATTTGGGTGGTTAGAATCTCACGGGAGGTATCATTAATGAGGCCATAGCCTCCTTGTGGGCTTCTCTCTACAAGCTACATTCGAGACTAACTTCAAAACTGTTGAGAGAAAGGATTCACATAGAATAGGCATTTTAACTTAAATTAACCAAGAGCTTGCATCTCACTTAGTTTTAGGTGTTTCATCTCATATAGGATAGTTTTCATCCCAACAACAACTGTTCATCCGATAACTTGGATTTTAATTTATATTATGCAAGTGAATAAGTTGTAAAGGCACTGGTCTCACACTTAAAATCCTTAAATTTAATCAAGTTGTGATAAATAATCAAACTTGCCAATTATCCTTAACCAAGTTGGCAGGTCATTCAATTCCATCTCCCGAACCCATCATCTCATCCATAGGGACTACCCTCATTAGCTTGTTGTAAGGATACAATTTAAATGGAGAGGACCAAGATCAGAGTGGTAGCCCCTGCCTTGAGCATTTTCGCATTCTCGTGTCCAATTTGAATGACAACACCACCTACAAACTTTATAGACCATAACCACGTAGAATGACATAAGTGCACCTTGACACTGATTGAACTGACCCATACATCAGTGATCACCCCTACAAGTGCAGGCTCCCATAAAACCATGAGGTCTCGAGAGAGTTCATAAAGGCCCTCCAATCCTATATAAGATGAGAGTAAATCGAAGTGAAACTTCTAGGGACCAACCATGGTCCAACCAAGACAACAAGATACAGACTCAAAAGACATAGATCTAGTATCACTTGATCATTCACTTGATTAGATGTATGCACTGTGAAAATTCCTTGAAATGCAACAACTGGAATTAATTCTCCTAATTGATTAATAGTTCATCATTTTTTCGATTAATATCGAATTAATCGCACTGGAATTTCTTCACCAAATAAAATAAACGCTACAAAATAAAAATGTTGGAGACTGAGAAATACTAGCACACATAAAAAAATGATACCGTTATTTTTGGACAGATATCCCCAAAAAAACTCAATGTGGGAAAACTGGTGCAACAACTGAGGATTTATATTTTATTATATTTTATTCCAGGTTCTATGCACATCATACATATACAGATGGATGTTCAAAACGGAACATCAATGCTTCAATCAACCATCGGGTGCCATGTCAAGTTCAACATCTTGAACTACAAATCAAAGTATCCAAGGATTTACATTTTCATTATTCAAAAACATTTTCCCATAGCTTTGCAATATGGAATTTCTTTCCCAAATTCCAAAAATCGATTCATCATGCCATGATACATCATTTCAGGCTTGAGAACCCATCTCCCTCTGATTTAGATCATTAGAGGCTCATCACCTGCCACAAATGGATCATCAAGATATAAAAACAAAACCATAATCAATATCAAAGCCATACCTTGGAACTCATCATCTTGACTTCATTAGGTAACTGTCAAATATAGACATACCAGGACCGGGGAGCTTGCTTTATGCAATGCTCTAAGCATAATGTGTTGCTAAGCCAACATAATCAGTCTTACATAAATCAATGTTGTATCATATCAACATATTCATGTCATTAGAGTTTTGAAGTCCGATCATGACCATTATCAAAGTCATCATTATCACAATATCAATACTTTCAACCAGGAGTCAGGTGGAGCTCATATCAAATCATGACTTCATTTATTATTATGCCAACAAGTTGTCATCAACCATACATTATCTCTACATCCATGTATTATCAATCCGAACTTTATCAAGTCATTCTCATAATCATAACATAAGTCATTTTTGTCACTAGGTGCAAATGCATACATCAAGGATGAGTCATGCAGGTTCCATTTTTACGTAGAATCACAACTATCATTACCTCAACCATTGTGCTAGGAATAAGGAGGCCAATTCGAAATCATGCTTCTGAATATTCATATAAGTCATTATGCCCACATAGCATAAACATCAGGGTAAATCAACCATCGTCATTAAACATCAGATCAAGTCCAAATTCGCTATTGTAGAGAGATCTATAGTCAAAGCATATCTTAATCATCAACTCAAAATTATTGTCAAGAATCATGAAAAAACATTGTTCATATATATCAGTGAGCCAAATCATGCCAAACTCTTGTAACACAAACATAGTGTGACAACCTATCTATAAAATAAATAAAAATAAGTTATATTAATATTAATAAATTATATTAATCAGTTAATAAAATAATAAAAATAAATTAAAGATAAAGTATTATATTAAAAACAAACAAAAGGATATTAAATCAAAAATCAATATATCACGTGACATGGGAAGGGTGTCACGAGAAGATGAAGCGGTGGGTTGCAGGTGGAGGGAGCGACCACAGCCAAGAAACAACATATAAGGAGCAGGGAACAATTTTGAGAGGGGAGAAGAAACAGGAGAAAAAAATTGGTACACAGAGTTCATGAGAAACAATGGAGCCTTGCTTGTTCTAAGGTTTCTGGGTTCCAATTGAGAAGCTTATTGGACTGAGTAAGCGAGACTCTGCTCAGAAGCTTATTGGATTGAGTAAGCGAGATTCTGCTCAGTTTGGCTAGGTGGTTTCAGTCTTTTGGTAACCGAAGCAGGAGCAGTTTGAGGCATCATCAATCGTAGGATTACAGGTAAGTACTCCCATTGGTTCTGTCAGTTAAATTTATAAAATTCAGGAATTTTTATCACAGGCTCATGATGTTTAATTTTAGAAGCCTTTACTGTTTTTGCAATGGCTGTAATATTCTGTTATTTCATATTCTGTTCATAGGGATTAGTTGTTTAAATTATTATCAATTCTTACATTTGGTATCAGAGGCCAATTTTGAACTCTTCCGGACCTTCTAGGCTCTCCTTATAGTATAGAATTAGTATGAAACTCAACTATAACCTCTGTTAAAATCTCAATGAATTACAAAAGAAAATTGTAGTAAAATCGACATAATTAAGTGCTATCTCAAAGATGGTCACACAAGTTGTCGTAATTGGTAGCCTGACAATGAAATTCTGGATATGTATGGGTTACGAAAATAGTGGGTTGATTTAAGTCCTGTGGAGAGCGAAAGAGTCTAAACTCTGCATAAATGCTTAATTCGCACCCTTAATTGCAAGCCTAGACTCTATTCCCTCTTATGATGGTAGTAATTGCTGCCAATCTGATGTTAGTAAATAGCCGTTCCCAATCCTTCTTTCCGCACCTTCCTATTCCTTCTATCTTGGGTATGTCAAGCATCAGATTTTGCGCTAAACTGGACTCTTTGCCTCTTTGCAGACTTTTGAATTATACCCAAGCGAGTTCTGCTCCTAATCCTGCACACCTTAATGCTCAACCGAAAGAAGTTGAAGGCACTCTCCGCTCCCGTGGCTTCCACCTTTTCACCAGTGGCAACATGACCGGCTTAATTTTCATAGCATTTGAAATTTCACTAAACCCTGTTTTTAAACTATTATTTTCCCTGTCAAAACCTGCAAAGTCATCCCAGCCTCTGTCCTGGAATCTAGTAATTTTTTTTTCTTTTCTTTTGATCCATGACGGTTCACAAAAATAAAATAAATGAGAACATACAAACAAAATGAAAGGAATAGGTAATACGATTGGGTATAAACCGACAGATAGCAGGGTATTAGTTGTGACAACCAGGCATTAGTCGTGTCCAATTAAACTTAAATCTATACATATATCCAATGCCATGCAAAGCCTTCCACTTAATTTTATATTAATTATAGTGACGGTGAGGTAGATTATTATTCACGCAGAAGGATATATATTAGGTAATAGGCGTAGGAGGGTTTTGGACTTCATGACATTAGACAATGTATTTTAATCTCTTTATAAAAAAAATAAAAATTTAGAGGGTCCCATCCCACTGATTCCTAACCGATAACCAAGTAGAGTCAAGTGGCGTGACGCTGTTGGGATACCTGTTAATAAACGTAAAACAAGATATTAAACGTGACATTTTAATCGTATGAAATGTGAAGTACGTAGTCTAGGTACAGATCCGCAGGCAATCGAAACGCAAGAAGTTGAAGAATCGAAAAGGGAATGAGTTCCAAGTTCTAGCTGCACCGGTGTGGCCATGTCGACCACATCTCTAATTTTCACATTAAAAAGAGTGAATTTGAAAATATTATTTAAACCATGATAATTTATTATTTCACTCCAAATTATACTATTACAGTAATATAAGTGAAATTTCATTTTCTTATAATTAAGTTATTTTATTGTTTTGAGTATTTTATTTATTTACGGTATGTTGGAACTTCAGAATATTAATGGCATGCCATATAGAATAATGCTCATCTTCAAAATCAAAAACTAGGGATAAGAATACGCGATGATTTCATCATTTATAAAAGATCAAATCTGGGCGTTAATCTTGTTCGATTCCGTGACACCCACATGAAGGTGCCTAGGCCAGGCTTCAACCTCAAATACCCATGGAAAAATACGAAGTTTATTATCGTTGTCAGAGTATTCGCATTACATTTATTGCAATTCTCAGAGTTGCATTAAACTTAAAAAGCCGAGTGTCACACTGCTACAGCAAGGACGCAGATTACAGATGGCCATCATAAAGATGGCGTAACGCAGATGTAGTAAGACAAATATAGCCTAGATTTGGATTTTAATTGCAACGACTGGAGATGTCATCATAGGTTGGCCGGATAAATAAATTTTATGAATGGACGTGCCATATATAACATGCCATGTCTATGAGAAGGCACTATGTCAGTGGTTGATAAATAATCGTCGTCGAGTCGAGCCCTATCCACCTGTGATCGAACTGCAGTGTCGTTAACATTCTATCAACCGAATGTATATCTAGCACACCATTGATTTATAAGTTTCATTTAAAATTTATTAAATATTTTTTTTAATTAATTATTGATTTAATAAAGAGTAAAAAGGAATTATTAAATTCCTTAATAAAACATAATTTAAAATAATAATCATCCTAGGTTATGATGTTAATATCTAATTAAAAAAAATAAAAAAAAATCAATTCAAATAATTATTTTCAATAATTATGTTATGTAAATATAGAAGCGTTATATTCAAATTAGATTATTATAATCATTAGGACATAGCATAATTCTAAATTGATTAACAAATGCTAGTTGAAGGAAATTTAGTTTATGATATAGATTGAAGTATCTATTTTAAAAACTCATGCATTAGAATAAGTATTATTGTGCATAAATATAGAAAACCTTGCATTAGGACAAGGAGGTCGCAAGACCATCCTCCTTGACCTCGGTACCAGTAAGACCTGCCTAGCAGGTAAAAATAGCAAAAAAAAACTATACCCATTTATAAATGTGAAATTGCAAAAACTATATGTTAAATCCGAATGTATACCTCAAATTTTTATAAATTTTATTATGTATACAGGAAACATTACAATGGTAAGGACATATGAGTGACGACGACGTGATCGGACAACTTCACCGTCATGAATGCCACCACCGTCATCATCACCATCTCCATCGCCACCACCATCATCATCGCCTCCATCGAGACCATCATCAACACCAATCGCGTCAACAGTAGAGTTGACTGTGATAATGCATTCATTAGAAGCCTTATTGGAAACATTAAAATGGTTAACAATGGCTAAGACCAAATAAGAACCTCAACCCTTAGCAACCAGTTCAGCGGAACCAAAGAATTTTGAGTATAAAAGGTCAAAGGAAGATATTTCTAGGGAGCTTCAGAAAATTAAACTCCCAGAATTTTCAAGAGGGCGAGCTGGAGAGCATGCTGAGGCATGGTTAGAGGAATGAACAGATGTTTTAAATTAAGAGAATACTCTTCTTCTACAAAAACAAAAATTGTTGTATTTCAATTAAAGGAAAGTGCCTTGATTTGGTGGGGAAATCTGGAAAAACAATTACACCTCACAACGGATAATGTCCCTTGGGAATTGTTCGAGGAAAGATTCCGCGCGAAGTATTTACCTCCATATTTTCAACAACATCAAGCCGGAGCCTTTCATACATTAGCTCAAGGTAATAAAACAGTGGAAGAATACGAGATAAGGTTTATGGAGCTTGTAAAATACATTCACTACTTAGATTTTGATGAATGTCAGGCTGGACGCTTCATATTTGGGTTAAATCCTCGCATCAGGGCCTTGGTGAGCATGTGGAAACCATCATCAGTAGCTGAGGCAGTAGAATGGGGTCATTATGCAGAAAAACATCTAAGAATCAAAAAGGATGTAGGGCCAACAAAACCTTTACAATCAGGGTTTCCAGGAAAGACTCCCCGAAATTTCTTCAGGGGAGGTAGCTCAAGACCACCTTATGGTAATAGATTTATCCCAAGAAATGTAGGAACAAGAGCTCCCATGGCAGTTAATACTATAGTCGTTGAATTATCAAACACCAGTCCATGGAAATCTCATGGAACTGCTAATAGAGGAAGAAATTCGAGAGGAAGCAACATGAGAGGACGAAGCTCTTTATCTAGAAATTCGCGTCCTGATTCAAGAGGATCAACTTAGGTTAATTGTTGGGGATGTGGAGTACCACATTTTCAACATGATTGTCTAGAAACTTCATCAGGTATATTGCATAGGACTGGAAAGGAACCAATACTAAATACCCAAAGTAATCATAGAATTCATGCATTAGTTAACAACGATCAAGCAACACATCAATCCACTATAGTGGAATTTTCAGGTATTATTAATGGTATAAAACTCAAAATCTTATTTGATACTAGTGCCACAAATAGTTTCATTTCGTCACATGCCTTAAACAAATGTGGGTTGGCAGCTCGCAGACAAAATGATTTCAGACAGGTAGAAACCAATCCGTAGGCTTAAGTGTGGATCAATGCAAAATTGACCTAGGGGTCTGTTCGACTAAATTGAAAGTTTATGTCACAACCTCAGGGACTTATGATCTTGTCATAGGTATGGATTGGCTAGAAGCTCATCAAGCTTGGGCAGACTGTTATGGGAAAAGAATTCTAGGTGTAAATAATGAAGGAGAAGCGATCCAAATTCAAGGAATCAAGAGAAAAGTATCTTTACGCTACATATCAGCAATGAAAATGAAGCGTTGCTTAAGAAAAGGTTGTCAGGGATATGTAATTCAAAAAGTAAAGAAAAAGGACCATCCTTAAAACAATATCCAGTGTTAGCTGAATTTCCAGATGTATTTCGAAAGGAACTACCAGGATTATCTCCCGAATGAGAGCTAGACCTCACCATAGAATTGAAACCTGGTACTCAACCAATCTCTAAAACACCTTATAGAATGACAGCTCCAGAACTTCAAAAATTACAAATTCAATTGAAGGAACTATTGGATATAGGACATATTTGACCCAGTATATCACCTTGCGGTGCTCCTATAATTTTTGTCAAGAAGAAAGATGGATCCTTAAGATTATGCATAGATTATCGAGACTTGAATTGAGTTACAGTAAAGAATTGATATCCTATGCCTCGAATTGATGATATCTTTGATCAAATGAAAGGAGCTGCTGTCTTTTCAAAAATTGATCTTCGATCAGGCTATCATCAGCTAAGGATCTCTGAAAGCGATATTTCTAAGACTGCATTCCGGACACGCTTTGGGCATTATGAATTTACTGTGGTACCAATTGGGTTAACAAATGCACCAATAGTGTTCATGAATCTTATGAATAGTGTTTTTTGCAAATATCTTGATCAATTTGTACAAGTCTTTCTAGATGATATACTCATCTATTCTAAGAATGAGAAGGAGCATGAAGATCATTTACGGATAGTGTTGTCCTGCCTCAGAAAACATCAGTTGTATGGAAAATCATTGAAGTGTTCGTTCTTTCAGAAAAAATTCATTACTTAGGTCATATCATAGCAGGTGAAAGGATTTCAGTAGACCCTAAGAAGGTAAAAGCAATCATGGAATGGCCAATACCGAAAAACGCACATGAAGTGCGAAGCTTTATGGGTTTAGCTAGTTACTACTGAAGATTTGTGGAAGGATTCTTCAAAACTGCAAAATCGATTACAACCCTTCAGCGTAAAGGTGTTACGTATGAATAGACTAAGGAATGTAATAAAGCATTCTCTGAACTCAAAAGACTACTGACCAATGCACCAATCTTAAGAGTCCTTGATATGGACAAAGATTTTACGGTATGTACTGATGCATCCAAACAAGGGCTAGGTGCATATTGGTGCAGGATAGAGGAGTAATAGCATATGTCTCAAGAAAGTTAAAGCCTCATGAAGAACTCTATGCTACTCATGATTTAGAGTTAGCCGCTGTAGTACTAGCTTTAAAGCTTTGGAGACACTGTCTAGTGGGGTGAAGTTTTACACTTAAAAGGGACCATCAAAGTCTACAATATTTGTTCACCCAAAGAGACTTAAATGCTAGACAAAGACAATGGAGTGAATTCCTAAGTGAATATGACTTTGGAATATCACATATTAAAGGAAAAGAAAATGTAGTAGTGGATGCTTTAAGCAGAAGACCACAGATATTCTCCCTCATACCTATCAAAGTAGACTTAAGGCAACAAGTACTAGAACATCTCATAAAAGATAGCTGGTATTTAAAGGTAAGATCTAGTCTTGATAGTAAAAAGCCAAAAAAATCTAAATTTGAAGGAGATGAACTAGAAGATGATGGAATCTTACGATTTCATGGAAGGATGTATATTCCTAACAATAGAGATCTTCGAGACACTATCCTTAAGGAAGCCCACAGAGCAGTATATTGTGCACATTCCGGAGTAAAGAAAATGTATACGGATACCAAGAAACTCTTCTTCTGGTCGGGCATGAAACGTGATATCGTTCAATTCGTTGCAAGATGTTTGGAATGTCAACAAGTAAAAGCAGATCATTGTCATCTAGCGGGTCTCTTACAACCTCGCGACATTCTTATGACCAAATGGGAGATCATTTCTATGGATTTCATCATTGGGCTACCTCTTACTTCTCAAAGACACAATGCCATTCTGGTAGTAGTGGATAAATTAACGAAAAACGCTCATTTCATTCCCGTAAGAGATACTACGAAGTTGCTGACATAGCTCGAGTATTCATAAATGAAATTATCAGATTTCACGGAGTACCTACGAAGATTATATCAGATAGAGATTCACGATTTACTTCAAGATTCTGGACTTGCATGCAATCAGCCTTAGGAACTCAATTAAATTTAAGCACAGCTTATCATCCTGAAACTGATGGGCAAACAGAAAGGGTAAATTAAGTACTTGAAGATATGTTGAGGATGTATGTTATGGATTAGCAATCACACTGGGAAAAGTATTTATCTTTAGTCGAATTTGCATACAATAACAGTTACCACGGCTCAATCGGAATGCCTCCATTGGAGGCATTATATGGCAGACCTTGTAGAACACCATTAAGTTGAGATAGATTAGAAGATCAGGTGATAGTAGGACCAAAATTAATACAAGAAATAGAGGAGCAGGTAAAACAAATTAAACAATGGTTAAAGGAAGCACAGGATAGACAAAAGAGTTATGTCGATATTCATAGAACTGATAGGAAGTATGAGGTAGGGGATCAGGTTTTCATCCGTATCAAACCGAATAAAAGTACTATTCAATTCGGAAAAGGGACAAAGTTATCACCCTGATTTATTGGACCATTTAAAGTCATAGAAAGAGTTGGACTTGTTGCCTATCGTCTTGCACTGCAGTCTGCCACCTCACTTGCATAAAGTTCATAATGTATTTAATGTATCTGTATTAAGGCATTACGTAACTGACCGATCTCATAACCTTCAATGGAAGGAACTGTAGGTATCGGAAGAAGGAACCATATCAGTCAAACCATTATGTATATTGGAACGTAGGGTTCGACAGCTCAAGAACCATCTGGTAGACCAAGTTAAAATCTAGTGGGACAAGTATAATCCTGAATCATCTACTTGGGAAGATACGGAGATCATATGTCAAAAATACCCCATCTTGTGTCAATTTTGAAAAACTTTAAACCATGTTTTGTATATATTTGCTTTACTTTAAATCAGAAACTCAGAACCATTTTGAAATGATTATATATAAACGTGAATTGTTATGACATAATCTCTGTTTAATTCTACTAGTACATGAATACCAAGACGGAATATTTTATTGATCTTACTAAATTATTGTTATCAAAGTAAAGTTTAAATATTTGAGTAATTCTGCTTCTGATGGGAATTAAGATATTATAATTTTATTTCATTTATGCATATCAATATGATTGATGAGATAGAAATCGAAGAATAATTAATTTTAAATATGAAAGTTAATGACATGAATAGAATATGGCAAGTATGTTATACTGTAATTGACATGTATGAATTATACATAAGCTATTTGTTTTTGAATATGTTAATGCACATTTTATAAATGCATGGACAAGTGTTTATGATTGCAGATAATATCCATTACCAAAATGACCACATGATGACGGAAACTTCAGAACAATTAAGGCTCAAAGAGATTCCATGATAGGGTATTAACTCTGATTCCACTGGGAGGTGTGGAGGTGTTGCCCACTGTTTATCCTCCGAATCCTGGAGCCATGGGAGGACTGTGTGAGTCATGCTCTCCTAGACGTGTGATGATGATTGTCGGATGCCTACTAGAGATCAGGGTAGTATAGCCGACGCTGTCATCCTTGGAGTTTATAAATGGTTAGGCTAGTATAACTGACGCCATGGCATACTCCGATAGAGGACGAATAGGATGGGAGCGGAAGAGATTAGGAAGGATAGGATGCTTGTGGAATAGTTGGGGAACCTGATGAAGTAAAACATGATCATTAAAGTTATAAACCTAAAGTATGAAAAACACCAATTTTATAGTACCCTCACATTAAGTAAGAATTTAACGTCAATACACAATTTTAAGAAGAATGTACTAAGCGCTATCATAAATATTCATATAAGATAAAGCTCTAACTTCGAGACGAAGTTTTCTGAAGGGGGAGTGTATGTAACGACCTATCTATAAAATAAATAAAAATAAATTATATTAATATTAATAAATTATATTAATCAGTTAATAAAATAATAAAAATAAATTAAAGATAAAGTATTATATTAAAAACAAACAAAAGGATATTAAATCAAAAATCAATATATCACGTGACATGGGAAGGGTGTCACGAGAAGGTGAAGTAGAATATTGATATCACGTTACATGGGAAGGGTGTCACGAGAAGATGAAGCGGTGGGTTGCAGGTGGAGGGAGCGACCACCGCCAAGAAACAACATATAAGGAGCAGGGAACAAATTTGAGAGGGAGAAGAAACAGGAGGAAAAAATTGGTACACAGAGTTCATGAGAAACAATGGAGCCTTGCTTGTTCTGAGGTTTCTGGGCACGGGGGAACAGTATGCTTCAACTGAGAAGCTTACTGGACTGAGTAAGCGAGATTTTGCTCAGTTTGGCTGGGTGGTTTCGGTCTTTTGGTAACTGAAGCAGGAGCAGTTTGAGGCATCATCAACCGTAGGATTACAAGTAAGTACTCTCATTGGTCTTGTCAGTTAAATTTATAAAATTCAGGAATTTTTATCACAGGCTCATGATGTTTAATTTTATAAGCCTTTACTGTTTTTGCAATGGCTGTAATACTCTATTCACAGGGAATAGTTCTTTAAATTATTATTAGTTCTTACACATAGTGACATATCTCTATGTATGACTAGGTCACATACAAACACAACTTTAGTCTGCATGTTCATATTATGGCAAACATTCAACCTTTTCCTACTTGCAGATCTAGCCATCTGCAACACATCTGTGGAGCTGACATATTCCAGGTGACAATTCAGTTTCATGCATAATTCTTCATTATGTGATCAACAATTTTACCCAACAACTTTAGAAATTAGATTATAGTGATAGGATATTTCAGAAACATCTTGATTCAGAGTTCAAACAACTTCAGAAAGCTTCAAATGATGGTCAACTATAGTCAAACCTCTGGTTGCTCCCTTCAGGTTAGCATGAGAGAGACTTTCTCTGCCTGGACGTTGTCTAGGCCTTAGGATGCGTGCGTCCAGGGACGAGATCTCCTAGATCAGTGACTGCGTCTGGAGAAGAAACCCTAATTTATGTACTGGCTTCAGATTTGAGACCCTGCTGCAGATCAATACTGTCAAATTCACATAAATCGTACTTCAACAACATAGAATGCAAATAAAGGTATGAGTAAAAGTCTTGAGAAGAGATTCTCCCTCTCACTGGGGATCTACTTCATTCATCTTCATTCATATCATCAGCTTGTCTCTACTAGAGTCATGCAACAGTAGATGTGTTAGATCATAAACATATATCTATCATGGCTATCAGCGTCATGACATCAATCTTTCATCAAAGGTTAGACTCAAAGCAGTAGATAGATATAGCATCATATCTCAAAGATTATGAACACAATAACACTTTTTATCAAGTTACGACATCATGTTTAACCATATGTCGTCAAGACATGACCATAGTTAGGAAGATATCTACTTATCGATCTTACACTTATACCTCTGGCATCAAGATTATCATGCTCTTCATTATCAATAAGATCAAGTAAGGTCATTCAATAAGGCTTTATCAAAACAACAAGAGTGTCAAATTCTCTCTTACCATATGCTTTCATCATTCTTATCACAAGCATTATCAGTAGACTCAAGTATTGGAGTCAATGAGCTATCCTTCTATATGAAATCCATCATGGCAAGTATCAAGAGTATCATTTACTAGAGTCAAGGTGATAACCTTCTTTCTAGGATCAAGATATCCAATAGATAGATCGTAGATGTTAGCCAAACATCAAATGTATCAATGTATCAACATTAGATAGCCTCATAGAACTAAAGAAGGTCAAAAGTTCAACACTAGGAGTAACCTTCATTATAGGAGACATAGATCCAAGTCATTGTCATATACATGTATGAGCCATCAAAGAAAGAGACATTCTCATACCTTGTGGTATTACCCATGTGTTGAAATTCTAAGTCTGACACGTTAGAAATTCCTACTGCATTATCTGGTTTATTATCTCCTACTTGTTCTTTCCATTAACAAGTTATTTATAAATATAACTACCGAAATAAACACAAATGCAACCTCAACACGAATATAGGTCAACAACTGAAATAACTGAAACACACGAGGGACACCGTTATTTTTGGACAATCGTCCTGGAAAAACCCAATGCGGGAAAACTGGTGCAGCAGATATGAGGGTTTTATTATTATGCAGTTTTTGGATACAACTAGGGTGGCAGAAATGGCTCGCCCTTTAGAGAATTTCCTTGGCAGAAGTACCTCTCTTCGGAGACAGATATTCTGGTTGATCACCCATTGGATGATCGATCCCACAACAACTATGGCAGCTCCTTAGTTGGACAACGAAAGCTGCCCCAAGCTTCTCCACTGCTCTGTGTCACTTCCAGGGACTGTCACCCTCTCAGCTCCAGTTTGCCCCACGAAAATCTCTAGTGCTGCCACTTGGCTTTGCATCAACGCTGCTAGCCTCTGTGTAGCTACTGTTGCCTCTGTGTCAGCCACTTGGCTCTCTGCGTCAGCCCTCCGACCTTCAGCCATTGTGTTAGTCCCAGCTGACTATGCGTCAGTCTTCCCAGGCTCTGCGTTGTCTCTCTGGAACTATCTCTGCCTCTCTGCTATGTATTCTCAGCGTTCTGCAGAACTATCCTTTGATGCAACAGATCACTGGTTCGATTCTCTCAGCAAACCCCACTCCAGAAAATTGAATTGATTGATCAGTTTTGGTGCATCTCTAACTGACCCTCAAGCCTCCTCTTATAATTTTCTTGTTGAGCCTTCAATGGTCGAGATTAAGTCCCTAATCAATGGCTAAGATTAGATTTGGCTTGATCCTCGTCTCTTGGAACCTTCTAACTCAATATTATATTAATACACATTAATATTTTAATTTTCCTAAGTTTAGACTTAATGTCTCATTAAAAATATTAATTATTTTAATATCTCCTCATCGGGGTAGAATTTCTCCAAATGATTTCTGACTTTTGGAGATCTAATGTGTTTTAACCTCTCCACCAATTTTCATGGCTAGAGCACATCCGATGCTACCACAAAGAAACACTCCCTCTTAGCGAGGAATGTGCTCTAGTAATGCTTCACCATGGAAACATCACACTGATCCTCTGCACCGGTACCTGTGCTAATGCTTGGCCTGCTCCCTCACATCATCTACACTGCTGCTACCTGTACTGCTGCTCATGACATTGCCACTGCCACTGCTACATCTGTATTGCAACTCCCTCTTAGTATGTTGTCCATGTTGCCCCTAGCATTGCCACTACTAATTTTTGTGCTACAACTCAGTTACCGAGAAGTAGGTAACTGACTTCTCCCAAATACAGACATCCCAGTCAGTCTGGAAGTCTTGTGAAATTGAAGCTGCCTTTGCTGCTATCCTGTGCTCCCAATGTTGCCATTGCGCTGTTGCATACACCTATGTGCCTCTCACATTGTTGCAACCTCCATTGCGCTGCCTCAGATTCCTGCACTCAAGCACTGCCTTGTTGTTCCGCTACACTTTACTACACTCAACCCCTGTCATCCTGCTACTGTCGTTAAGGGCTCCCGTAGCCGGATATGATCCAAGAGTTTGGGCACCTCAAGGATCCTGCCCATAGTATGTAGTCCTCCTTACCACAACTCAATGTCTCCCCACCTCTTCTCTAGAGGTGTATGAGCACTCATGGCACAATTGTCATCAGTCTCGACCTCTTTCTCTGCCTTAGCTGGAGCTTCCTTTGATTTGGAAGCCTCTCCCTTTTTTTCTTCCTAGGACTCTGGGATGCATAATGTCCCAACTCCCCATAATGGAAGCACTTAACCTTGGAGATCTTCTTCTACCCCTTTTCCCTTGTTGTCCCGCAGATGCTAGAGCCGCATCCTCCTCCTCTTTCTTGATTCGACCTCCCTTGCCACTACTCCTTGCCTTTGTCATCCTCCTGATCTCTTCCTGGAGAAGAGATGCCCACTTTTCCTACCAAACTAGAAGAGTAGCCTTGCCCAAAATACTTTGGACAAATGTCTCCCACTCCTCGGAGACTGCATTCAGGGCAATCCTGATCATAAGTTCTAGATCTAGTGTAGACCCCACGGAAGTAAGTTGGTCGCGAATCTCCTGCAACCTGAAAAGGAATTGATCTATCTGCTCTCCCTTCTGCATCTGATATGACTGCAATTGATTCTCCAATAGCATCTTCCGCTGCACAGAAGAGCCCTGGTATAAGGTGGTGAGGGTGTCCCACATCTCCTTTGTTGTGTTC
Organism: Pinus taeda; assembly: GCA_000404065.3. Classification (NCBI taxonomy): domain Eukaryota; kingdom Viridiplantae; phylum Streptophyta; class Pinopsida; order Pinales; family Pinaceae; genus Pinus; species Pinus taeda. The sequence goes on along the minus strand of APFE030524071.1, from coordinate 64,367 downwards.
TTCTCAGCAATATGTGGTATGACATGATCTTTGACCACATCGAGGATCATGCACTTCGTCCTCGCCATTGCATCTTCATACTTCTCGTTCTTGGCTGAATCGACGGGGATAGCCACGGTTCTCAAGGCAAAGTCCTTGATGCGATGTCAATCCAGAGTTGCCAGGATACTGGCCTTCCAGATGACAAAGTTGGAAGCCCCATCTAACCTATCCTGATCCCTTAGTCCGTTCACTGCCATTTCATCTCCTCTTCTGAACTCCCTCTGAGTTTTGACTTCCCTCCTGGAAATCTCCCTCTAAGTCCTGATTTCCCTCCTGGAAATCCTCTAGCCAATTGTCGAACCGCTCTCCAATCCTTCTTGCAACTGCAACTTGGATCTGGATTTCCTAGCTAGAAATTTGTCATGGTAGCGACTCTCTCTACCTTGGTTCCGTTTCCTTAGACAATGTTCTTCTTCGCCAGAAACAGTGTCCCATCAGCTCCTCAAATCACAATCTGCCCACATCTCCCCAAGCCCCGACAAACGAAGAAACTGTTTATTTTTGGTAGCATCGGATGTGCTCTAGCCTTGAACTTTGGAGGAGAGGCTAAGGCACATGAGATCTCCAAGACCCAAAAATCATTTTGAGAAATTCCAACCAGATGAGGAGTTATTAAAATAATTAATTTTTTTAATTTGTTACTAAGTCTAAACTTTTGAAAATAAAAATATTAACGGGTATTAATGAAGATAAGGGTGAGAAGCTTCTAAGAGATGAGGATCAAGTTTGTTTTAATATTAGCCGTTGATTAGATACTTAATCTCGGCCGTTGATTCATCAACAAGAAAAGTATAAGAGAAGACTTGAGGATCATTTGGAGATACACCGGTAGATACTCAGTATCTCAAGGAAAATCAATTCTCAAGTAGAGGAGATCGATTTCAGATGGAGAGTTGTAGGGTGGAGGAAGAGGAGGGCATCAACAGCAGGCAGTGATTGAGGAGGAGATGACGCAGGGATAGTGGGAGAAAGCGCAGACAGAGACGCAGTCCAGAGGAGAGATGCAGAGCTTCATAGGCTGATGCAGAGCCACGTAGAGTGACATAGGGGTGACGCAGAAGTGGGTGAAGGGTCTCTAAAGTGTCAGAAGGTCTCAAAGGGAAAGTCTCAGGTGTTTTCTTTCAGTTTCTCTCTAAAATTAAAAAAAATTAAAGAAATTAAAAGAAATTAAAAAATAATAAAATAATAATAATTTAAAAAATAATTAAAAATAAAAAATAAAATAAATAAATTTAAAAAACAAAATAAATAATAAAATAATAATAAATCAAAAGTTTGAGTAAATAAATGCAGAATTTAAATTTTTTAATATATTAAAATGCATTTGAAAATTCAACGGATGAGATTAAAACAAATCTTGATCCTCATCGACGGTCAAGATCATTTTGACATGGATCTTAGAGTCTGGTGCTAAAAAAATCTCTCTTGTAGTCATTTTTTGTGCAATAAAGAAAGACTTTGGGGTTGAAAATCTTGCTAGTGTTACTCTTCTGAAAATACTGTAAGATGTTTTATTTTTCTGCATAGTTTTATTTTCAGCCATTGATAATAGCTTGATGAAGATTGTTCTAGGCACAGGTATCTTGTCTGATCTTTGGGGTTTGAATGATAGTTTAGATTCTGAAATATAATGGTAGGTATCTCCATTTGATATGGATTTCACTATTGTTTTATTCCTCTGTGTTAATGGTTGATTTTAAGTTGTGTAGGAAATCCATTTTATTTAGATGACTGGGCGTTCGGGGAAGTTCTCGGTTGAACCAGCCAACTCCCGGATTGTGTTTTTTGAAAAAGCCCAGCCAGTTTTGATCCCGGGCTTACCATTTGATTTTTTTTTTTTTTTAATAAATGCATGAAGGGTTTTCTGAAGTATCTCACATTGAATTTAAACTCTGAAAATATTACTGTGGATTATTGACAAATCTGGCTGCTTAAGAGTCGAAAATCTGTAAATATTATAAATTTTTAGCTGGTCTTAGGGTTTTCAGTTTTGTTTCTAGCACATTTTACTTCTTGGTGTTCTGTTTTTGCCATTGTAGGTTGCAGGTACAGGTTTTGTGAAAATTTTCAGGGTTTCTATCAGGCAATCTGGAGCAGGAAAGATTTAAAGTTTTGATCAAGTTTCTGGACTACGGGTCTGCAACCTGCGTTTTCATTTTTCACTGTTGCCTGGGGTTTTATTGCCGCAGAGAATCTTCGAAATTTTTAAAAGCCCACAGGCTTTGTTGCTGCTTCATCCCACGTTGCCGGCTCCAGAACTGCAAGCCCATTACATTGTCTAGCATCGCTCTCCACGCAGTCACTGCCATTCACTTCTGCTGCCATTGTGAATCCATCCCTTGTCCATTTCCTCACCTCACAGCATCCATATCAGCTGGCCATCCACACACCTGCAAAGCATCCCACGCAGTACGCTGCCCCAGTTCAACGCTTTTGCTAGTAAACGCAGCTTTATACCCGCGTCCTTCCACGCTGCTCCAACAGCTGCAAACAAAAGAAAAAAAAGCATGCTGCTCCTCATGCTTGTACTGTCCGGATCTGCATACGCACAACCTACACCAGCGTGTTTCCAAACCCGCGCAGCTTCATCTCAACTCATCTAAACGCTGTCCGCACTTTGCTCAACCATCTTCACGTTGTCCATTAACTGGCCGTCGAGCTTCGTCCAACAAACACCCAAATCCACAGTGTGCTAGTCACCTTCGAACGCTCGAGCTCCTCTGCCTGACGTCAAAGCATTTCTCACGTATTTCTTCATCCGCGTACCTGCAAACAGCAGCAAACTCGTTTTTCGATTTTAGCTTGTGGTTTTTTGGTTTACGCTTTTTATTTTTATTTCCAATATGACTTAAGTTAGGGTTAGTTTAATTGATGTTCATTTCATTTAGTTAGGTCTTAATTTTAGAATTAAATTTTTGTTACGTTTTGGTTTTAATTTCATTTCTCTTCAATTTTATTTTAATTTTGAACTTAGGACTTCATAAAAAATAAAAAATTTAGATGATTTAGATTAGATTTAATTTTGGTCTAGCTTTTGGTTTAGTTTAGGTTAATCTCTATTTTTCTAGTTCAGTTTTGGTTTTGTTTCAAAATCATAAA
>APFE030524071.1:38316-61092 GCA_000404065.3 Pinus taeda | reverse complement strand
AAAATTGAAAAATAAAAAATAAAAAATCATAAAAAGTTTTAGATTTTCATTTTTTGCTCTGCTTTTTAGATTTATTTAATTTTAGGATTTAGTTTTTTCAATAATTTTAAATTTCCTTTAGCTTAGATTTATAAGCTTGGAATTTTATAATATATATATTGAAAAATTTATAAAAAAAGACTAATTTAAAATTGGAAATTCCTTTTAAAGTCTTTTTTCTGTTGTGGTATAGTTAAATATGTTTAAATGCTTATATCTGGAGATTAACTATTTGAATCCGGTTAGCATTTAAATTTCGTGGTTTAATGTATTCAATCTTTATAAATTTAATTGCTAGATCATTATTATGGCGTTGTGCTTTTGTTGAATATCTTACATTGCTTGGGTTATTTGATGATAAATGATTGTTTTATATGGTTTATATCTCTGCAACATTTAACAAATAATCATTTAATCATTAACTCCATAAGGCACTGGTACATTAAAATCAATCAAGTACTGGTATTGCCTTGCTGTGTCTCCTAGCCCAACTGGTCCATAGTTGGTCTTCATTCATCCCATAGGGTCTACCCCCCTTAGCCTTAGGAGACGGTTTAAACGGAGAGATCGGGGATCAGGGTGACAGCCCCCGATCTGAGCATTGTTGTGAGAATTTGTGCGACAACAGGTCAAGAGCATGATGCAGAGGCATCCACTCAAGGGGACTCGCGCAAATTTCCAGAAGAATGCACAAGGGACATAAATTACGATTATTCTATGTTAGCTTCTAGATTGGAAGAAGAAGTCGCTTGCTTGGCAAGCTCTGCCTCCTCAGAGGTTTGGTATATAGATAGTGGAGCTTCCTGGCATATGACATGAATCCGAAAATGTTTTTCATATTATCAGGAAGAAAGAATGAATTTTCAAATCACCATGGGGAATAAGGCAAAGTGTACTCCAGTAGGAAGAGGTACTATAGTTTTTCAAACTGAAGCCGGAGATCGGCTTCAAGCAACCAATGTGCTATATGTCCCAGGATTAGGGATGAACTTACTTTTTGTATTTCAACTTCAAAACAAGGGCTACAACATTTTCTTCATTAAGGAGAAATATGTCAAACACTCGAGTTGGAAAAAGAAGGCTCAGATTGGAATCAAAAGTAACAAGTTGTACAGATTGCATCTATAATCACGAATGACACTGATAGGAAGTAATGGAGACAAAGATTTGAATGAACTATGGTACAGGAGGATGGGACACTTACACCATGGGGCTCTGAAAATTCTCAGGAAAACAGTATCAGGAGTTCCAAATCTTAGTACTGAACGAGATGATGTATGCAGAGGATGCGCTCTGGGCAAGTATGCCAAAGCAACTTTTTTCAGAAGTAACAATAGGGCTAAGAGTGTGCTAGGATTGATACACTCAGACATCTATGGACCGATGTCCACAAAAGCTCTTAGTGGTACCGAATACTTCACCACCTTCATCGATGAACATTTCAGGGAGACTTGGATCTACTTTATCAAAGCCAAGTATAAGGTTTTCGATCAATTCAAAGAGTTCAAGGCTCTAGTGGAGAATCTGACAGGAAAGAAGATAAAAGTGTTGTGCTCAGACAATGGTGGAGAGTATGTTGACAAGGACTTCACCGATTTTTGCGCTAAGGAAGGAATCAAAAGAGAGTGGGTAACTCCCTACAATCCGAAGCAGAATGGAGTAGCAGAAAGAAAAAACAAGACTATTGTGAAAGCAACTAGGGCAATGATGTATGATCAGGATATGCCTAAATTCCTATGGGCAGAAGCATGCAACACGACAATTTATGTCTAGAACAGGACTCCTCACAGGGCATTGGGAAAAATCACTCCAGAGAAGGTCTTCACCGAGAAGACACCTGAAGTCAGTCATTTCAGGATATTTGGGAGTTTAGTGTATTGCCGTATTCCTGAGGAGAAGAGGAAGAAATTATATCAAACTGCTGAGAAAGGATATCTTTTGGGATATAGCAAGAATGCTAAGGCATATAGAGTCTATCTTCCATGGAGTAGGAATGTAGTAGTTCATCGGGATGTAATTTTCATGGAGGATAGAGGTTTCAGGAAATCCTGAGAAATGCCTTCTGCGGAGCAGTCGAAAGACGAGCCGTTGGTCAAACCACTTCAACCAGTGGAAACTAGTACGATAAATTTTCCTAAAGATAAAGCTTCATAATAGGAGGAATCTCAAGAAGAGGAAGAGCTGATAGATGTGCCTACTACCAGTGGAAGAACGAGCCAGGAACTCCAACAGATTCTACGGGATGCAGAAGACTTCATTGGTGCACCCACGAATAGTAAAAGGGAGCGAAGACTGCCAGACAGATACCAGGCCTTAGTAGCTCAGGTTGGGGAACCTTCTAGTTTTCAGGAGGTCGTTCAGCATCAACTATGGGTGGATGCTATGGTGGAGGAATACAACTCTATAATGGTCAATGATGTTTGGGAAGTGGTACCGAGGCCTCAGGACAGGTCAGTGGTAGGTTTGAGATGGATCTACAAGGTCAAATATGCTGCAGACGGTAGTGTGGAGAAATACAAAGCCAGATTTGTGGCTAAGGGGTATGCTTAGAAGGAAGGGATAGATTACGAAGAAATCTTCACCCCAGTAGCCAGGTATACTTCTATAAGAACCGTGACATCTCTTACAGCACACATGGGGTGGGAGATTCATTAGATGGATGTCAAGACGACATTCTTGAACGGGGTAATAGAAGAGGAAGTATACATTGAAGAGCCAAAGGGTTTTGAGACACATGAGAAGAAATCTCATGTATGCAAATTAGTGAAAGCCTTGTATGGGCTTAAACAGGCACCTAGGGCATAGTACGGTCGAATTGATGACTACTTGCAGAAGATCAGGTTCGTCAAGAGTGACGCAGACCCTAATCTCTACTATCTGGTCGTAGAGAATGAGCCTCTAATCCTAGTGTTATATGTGGATGATCTTTTCTTGACAAGATCACCCAGGCTCATCAAAGACCGCAAGAAGAACCTAGCGACAAAATTCAACATGAAGGATTTGGGACACATGAATTATTTCCTAGGGTTGGAAGTTTGGCAGCAGAAGGGTGAGATCTTCCTTGGACAAGGGAGATATGCTACAAAAATCTTGAAGAAATCCAGGATGTAGGACTATAGACCTATGGCTACTCCAATGATCACCAACTGGAAGAAGATTGATGCATCAGAAGATAAAGACGTTGATCCCACCTTGTACAGGCAAGTTATAGGGTCCCTGATGTATCTGGTCAATACCAGGCCAGACATTTGTTACGCTGTCAACACCCTCAGTCTGTTCATGATGGAACCTAAGAGGGCTCATTGGGCAGCAACCAAACATGTTCTCAGGTATATACAAGGAACAGTCGAGCATGGAATATTGTACACCAGAGGCAATGACATCAGGCTGAGTGGTTTCACTGACGCATATTGGGCTGGAAGTTCGGTAGATCGGAAAATTACAACTGGGTATTGTTTCAACATTGGATCAGGAATGACTTGGCGCAGTAGGAAACAAAAATCCGTAGCTCTGAGCTCAGCTGAAGAAGAATATATGGTAGCTAGCATAGCTTCGTGCGAAGCCATATGGCTTAGGAAATTGCTTGTGAATCTATTCAGGAGAAGGATGGAAGTGACCAGGATCATGTGTGATAATCATAGTTGCGTCAAGCTCTTTGAGAGTCCACTATTTCATGATCGGTTGTAGCACATTGATATTAGGTGTCACTTTGTCAGAGGTTGTGTCCAACGAGGAGCAGTACAATTGAGATACACTCCTACAAGAGAACAGGTGGCAAACATCCTCACCAAGGATCTAGGAAGAACAAATTTCGTTTATTTCAGGGAGAAGATGGGGATGGTAAAGAATCCATTTCAGTAGCAGAAATGGATAAGTGTTGGGAGTTGCAGTGTAGCAGTTAGCAGTGGCAGTGCTATGGGCAGCATGATGCAGCATGTTGAGAGGGAGCTGCAGTACAGGTGCAACAGTGGAAGTGGCAGTGTCATGAGCAGCGATACACGAAGCAACTGTGCAGGGGATGTGAGGCAGCGGGCCAAGCATCAACACAGGTATCGATGCGGAAGATCAGTGTGATGTTTCTATAGTGAAACATTGCTCGAGCACATTCCTCTTTAAGAGGGAGTGTTTATTTTTGGTAGCATCGAATATGCTCTAGCTTTGAACTTTGGAGGAGAGGCTAAGGAACATGAGATCTCCAAGACCAGAAATCGTTTTGAGAAATTCCACTCGAATGAGGAGCTATTAAAATAATTAATATTTTTAATGGGTTGCTAAGTCTAAACTTAGGAAAATAAATATATTAATGGGTATTAATAAAGGTAAGGGTGAGAAGCTTCTAAGAGATGAGGATCAAGTATGTTTTAATCTTAGCCGTTGATTAGGGACTCAATCTCGGCCATTGATTCGTCAACAGGAAAAGTATAAGAGAAGCCTTGAGGATCATTTGGAGATACACCGGCGGTCTGGCAGATACTCAGTATCTCAAGGAAAATCGATTCTTAAGTAGAGGAGATTGATTTCAGAGGGAGAGTTGTCGGGTGGAGGAAGAGGAGGGCATAAAAAACAGGCAGTGACTGAGGAGGAGGTGATGCAGGGATAGTGGGAGACAGTGCAGAGAGAGACGCAGTCCAGAGGAGAGACGTAAAGCTTACACAGGCTAATGCAGAGGGACGCAGAGCCACTCAGAGACACACTGGGCCACGTGGAGTGACGTAGGGGTGACGCAGAAGCGGGAGCAGGGTATCCAAAGTGTTAGAAGGTCTCATAGCAAAAGTCTCAAGTGTTTTCTTTCAGCTTTTCTATAAAATCATTCCTTGTAAAAGCAATCACTGCTGAAGATTAATAAAGCCCTCATCTTCTGCATCGGTTTTCCCACATTAGGTTTTTCTGGGGACAATTGTCCAGAAATAACTTTGTTGATGTGATTGGTTCTTGTGCATTTCTTTTACTCTGGGTAATTGTGTGATAACTGCAGTAGAATTTATTTTAATATTTGCTGAAGGGATTTCGTAAATAACTTATTGTGGATAATAAGTAGGTGCAATAAATCAGTTGCTACAGTAGTAGAATTTCAGTTTAGAAATTTTCACAGAAACTGAGCCTTTTAGGCTCTGCGCAATCCTGACAATAGTTGAATCTGCACCTCCTGGCCACAGCGTCGATCCTTCCTGGCTGAGAAAGATGATCGCGCACTGCGTAGGTCTGATCTGTCCCTCTCTGCCTCTGTGCCGACCCTCCTTCTGGCTCGAAATGATGATGCAGGCTCTATGTCACTTCCTCTCTTACTGCTTTTGCTTGGAACAATGCTGTCTCTTGGGACAGCGGCTACTACTGCAAATTCTTCAGATTACCATTGGTGCCTTCAGTTTTCCTATGATCTGCAATCCTATGATACCATGTTGAAATTTCTAAGTCTGACACTTTAGAAATTCCTACTGCATTATCTGGTTTATTATCTCCTACTTGTTCTTTCCATTACCAAGTTATTTATAAATATAAATACCGGAATAAACACAAATGCAGCCTCAACACATATGCAGATCAACAACTGAAATAACTGAAACACACAAGGGACACCATTATTTTTGGACAATCGTCCCCGGAAAAACCCAATGCGGGAAAATTGGTGCAACAGATATGAGGGTTTTAGTATTATGCAGTTTCTGAATACAACTAGGGTGCCAGAAATGCCTCACCCTTCATAGAATTTCCGTGGCAGAAGTGCCTCTCCTCGGAGACAGATATTCTGGTTGATCACCCACTAGATGATCGATCCCACAACAACTATGGTAGCTGCTTAGTTGGACAACGAAAGCTACTCCAAGCTTCTCCGTTGCTCTATGTCACTTCCAGGGACTGTGTCACCCTCTCAGTTCTAGTCAGCCCCACGAAAATCTCTAGCGTTGCCTCTTGGCCCTGCTTCAGTTTTGCTAGCCTCTGCGCAGCGGCTGCTACCTCTGCGTTAGCCACTTGGCTCTTTGTGTCAACCCTTTGGCCCTTTGCGTCACCCACGTTGGCCTCCTTAGCCACTGTGTCAGTCCCAGCTGCCTCTACATCAAACTTCCAAGGTTCTATGCTGTCTCTCTGGCACTATCTTTGCCTCTTTGCTATGTATTCTCGACATTCTGCCAAACTACCCCTTGCTGCAACAGATCACTGGTTCGATTCTCTCAACAAACCCCGCGCCAGAAAATCGAACTCACTGATCAATTTTGGTGTGTCTCCAATTGACTCTCAAGCCTCTTCCTATAGTTTTCCTATTGAGTCTTGAATGACCGAGATTAAGTCCCTAATCAACAGTTAAGATTAGATTTGGATTGATCCTCGTCTCTTGGAACCTTCTAACCCAAAATTATATTAATACACATTAATATTTTAATTTTCTTAAGTTTAGACTTAGGGTCTCATTGAAAATATTAGTTATTTTAATATCTCCTCATCTGAGTAGAATTTCTCCAAACTATTTCTAGGTTTTGGAGATCTCATGTGCTTTATCGTCTCCACCAATTTTCATGGCTAGAGCTCATCCGATGCTACCATAAATCAACACTATGCACCTTTTCATTAGACATAGGCCGCTTGAAGCACTTTGTCATCTTTTCATCAAGTACCTTTTTATCTCTTTCCAGATTTGCATCTCAAAGCGATCCTCAAGAAGGATCTACTAATCATATCTCATCAAGGAGGTTAGAAACATCCATATACTCAAATATATATGTAGGAAGTGCAAGCAATAAACATAATCATCAAATCTATAAGTCTAACAAGTAAGAAGCGTCATAAGTCAAGAAATACTTATCTTCAATGAGAGGTGATCCTCTCCCTTTTGAAACAATCTTCAATAGCTATCAATGTCCATGGTCTATATAGCAATGTTGCCTTTAAGTATCCAACCAGATTTGCTATGGATTATCCCATCTAGGGCTTCATCAAATATTTGTCAAGTACTTCACATAGACCATGTTAGAGTTTCATACATCAAATCTCAAGTCTTTTCCATAAACCAGGGTTTTCTTTCCATCATAGAATCCATAGAATCCATCAAACCCTGATCATCAAGTGTGAAAATTTCTGAATCGAACAAGTCAGAAATCCTACTGCAGTAAACTGATTTGCATTACCTACTTGTGTTCATTTAACAAGAAATTTTCAGAATTATTCAAAAAATATTAATGCAAATACACTACTGCCTACACCAATATATAGATCAAGTACCAAAAAATAAATGAGACAACCACACAAATGACACACTTATTTTTGGACTAAACATCCCCATAAAAACCCTATGCGGGAAAATTGGTGGAACAGATATGACGGTTTTATTAATAAGTAGATTTCTGAATACAACTAGGGTACCAAATACAACTCACCAACAGAGAATAAACCCGACAGAATTACCTTTATCCGGAGATAGATATTTTGACGAATCTAACAACTGGGTGAACAAACCCCACAGGTCACTGCACTGTCCCCAGTGCTGTGCAGCAATGACTGATCCCAGCTCTGTGCTAGAACTGCATCACCTCTTCTAGGAGCTGCATCACCCTCTCAGTGAGCCTTCTTGGCTCAGAAATTGATTTGTGGAACTGTTGTTCGATCTGCCTCACAGAAACCCCAACGCTGCCTCCAAGTGTCTGCGTCAGCTCCTCTAGCCTCGGTGTCACCCTTCTGGAGCTACGTTGTCTCTCCCTGGTGTTGTGCTGCCTATCTGCTATCTATTCTTAGCCTTGGACTGAAGTCCCTCTGCCGAACTGCCCGTCTCTGCACTAGAAACTCAGTCCGAAATTCTCAGCGAATGATGCCCCAGAATTTCGAGCTAGCTCAAGTGTTGTTCTCACTGTGTATGTTCAACTGACCCAAAGCCTCCCTTTATACTTTTCTTGTTGAGAAATCAATATTCGTGATCTAATCTCTAATCAACGGCTAAGATTAAATTAGACTTGATTCTCGTCTCTTAGAAGCTTCTCACCCATATTTTCATTAATACCCATTAATATTTTAATTTTCCTAAGTTTAGAATTAGGAACCCCATTAAAAATATTAATTATTTTGATAAAATACAATCTGGGTGGAATTTCACCAAATGATTTCTAGGCCTTGGAGATTTCGTGTTCGAGCCCCTACACAAAATTTCGGAGCTAGAGCACATATGATGCTACCCAAAAAATCAACACTCCCTCTTAGCGAGGAATGTGCTCTAGCAATACTTCCCATTAGAAGTATCACATTGATCCACAACATCAGTCCTTTGTGCTGCTGATGCTCGCCCTGCTGCCTCTCATCCACTGCGCTGCTGCAATCTGTACTACTGCCCATGACACTAACACTGTCACTACTACATCTGTACTGTAGCTCCCTCTCAATACGCTGCATCATGCTGCCCATAGCACTGCCACTGCTAACTATTGCACTGCAGCTCAGTGGCTGAGAAGTAAGCAACTGAGAAGCCTCCCCAAACACTGACATGCTGGTCAGTCTGGATGCCCCGTGATGCTGAAGCTACCTCTGTTGCTAATATGTGTTGACCCTCTGATGCTACTGCGCTGCTGTTGTATCTGCTCTATTCCACCTGCACTGCTACAACACTCGACTACGCTGCTTCAGACTCTGGCACTCCCGTCATTCTGCTACTATCTTTAAGGGCTCCCGTAGCCGTATGTGATCTAAGAGTTTGGGCACCTCAAGGATCCTGCCCCCTTCCTGTAGTCCTCCCAACTACAGCTCAATATCGCCCCACCTCTTCTCTAGAGGTGCATGAGCACTCATGGCGCAATCATCATCGTCCTCTCCGTTAGCTTTTGTTGGAGCAACCTTTGAGTCAGACTTGTCTTCCTTGCCCTTCTTTCGAGGGCACTGTGTGGCAAAATGACCCACTTTTGCACATCTGAAGCATCTGAATTTGGATATGTCCTTCTTCTTTCTCTTATGTTGCCCTTGCGGTCCCGCTGATGTGAGATCTGCATCCTCCTCTTCCTCCTTGACTTTGATCCCTTTATTGTTGCTTCCCGCCTTGGTCAACTGTCTGATCTCTTCCCGTCGAAGAGATGTCCACATCTCCTCCAAACTGGGAAGAGAAGCCCTACCTAAGATGCTTTGGACAAAGGTTTCCCAGTCTTCAGTGACTGCATTCAGGACAATCCTGACCATAAATTCAAGATCTGGTGTAGCCCCTACAAAGTTAGCTGGTCATGGATCCTTTGTAACCTGAGAAGGAAGGGATCGATTTTTTCTCCATCTACATCTGAAAATGTCTCAGCTGACTCTCAAGCAACATCTTCTGCTGAATGAAAGTTCCCTCGTACAATGTGGTCAAGGCCTCCCAAATTTCCCTTGTTGTGTCCTTCTCAACAATATGTGGATCACATGATCCTTGACCTTGTCCAAAATCACGCACTTTGCTTTTGCCTGAGCCTCCTTGTACTTCTTTAGAGGATAAGCATCAACTGCAACAACAACCATTTGGAAGGCATAATCCTTGATGTGATGTATATCCAAAGTTGTTATGATCTTGGACTTCTAGATAATGAAGTTGGATGCTCCATCCAACCTGTCATGATCCCTTAGTCCATTAATGGCCATCTTTGCTCAAATGAATGTCGAACTAGTTCTCTTCTCCCTCTTTCGCTGCTACCCTAGCAAAACTCGGACTTGGATTTCTTTGGCGCTAGAAATCCTCTAAGGAACAAGCTCCCTCTGAATTTCGATTTCCTTCACGGAAATCCTTCTGCCAACCACTGTCGAACCACCCCTCTTTGATCTCTCTCTACTGCTGCTCAGCACTAGAACTAGATTTCTTGGCAATAAATCTTCTAAGGAACTGATTCCCTCTACTTTGCTTCTACCCCAATAGGTACTGTTTTGCATCAACAAAATCAAACCCCACCAGCAACTCCAAATGAAATCAATGCTGCACCTCTAGCCACGGCAACCGGAAAGATGAGACTCGACCATCTCTGCGTTGGCCCAGTAACCACTGTGCTGTCCTCTACAACAACAACATCACCCAATCAGGCTGACGCAGACTCTGCCTGAGCCTTCCTTAGTGACTGCATCACCCCTCCTCTGCTCTCTCGGCTAGAAACTACGTTGTTTCTAGGGACAACTGCCTTCACAAAGATTTTCTTCTGTCCTTCCACCGATGGCTTCAGTGCTCCTTGATGTGCAATCGCTTTGATACCATGTGTAATTTTTTGAATGGAACAAGTCATAAATCCTACTGCAGTTAATTGATTTGCATTAACTACTTGTGTTCTTCATTTAACAAGATATTTTCAGAATTATTCAGAAAATATTAATGCAAATACACTGTAGCCTACACCAATATACAGATCAAGTACTGAAAAATAAATGAGACAACTACATAAAGGACACACTTATTTTTGGACTAAACGTCCCCGAAAAAACCCAATACGGGAAAACCGGTGCAGCAGATATAAGGGTTTTATTATTAAGCAGATTTCTAAATACAACTAGGGCACCAAATCTGGTTCACCCAACAGAGAATAAACCTGATAGAAGTACCTCTATTCGGAGATAGATATTTTGACAAATCCATCAACTCGATGAACAAACCCCACAGGTGACTGTGCTGTCCCCAACGCTTTGTAGTGATGGTTGCTCCCATCTTTGTGCTGGAACTGTGTCACCTCTTCTAGGAGCCGCGTCACCCTAGTAGTGAGCCTTCCTAGCTCAGAAATCGATTTGTTGAACTATTGTTCAATCTGCCTCACAGAAACCCCAACGCTGCCTCTAAGTGACTACGTTAGCTCCTCTAGCCTCTGCGTCACCCTTCTGGAGCTGCACTGTCTCTCCCTGGTGCTGCGCTACTTCTTTGCTATGTATTCTTGGCCTTGGGCTAAAGTTCCTCTGTCGAACTGCCCTTCTCTGCACTAGAAACTCACTCTGAAATTGTCAACAAACCACGCCCCAAAATTTTGAACTAGCTCAAGTGTTGCTCTCACTGTGTGTGTTCTCTAACTGACCCCAAGCCTCCCTTTATACTTTTCCTATTGATAAATCAATGGTCGTGATCTAATCTCTAATCAACGACTAAGATTAAATTAGACTTGATCCTTGTCTCTTAGAAGCTTCTCACCCATATTTTCATTAATACCCATTTCCTAAGTTTAGACTTAGGAACCCCATTAAAAAATTAGTTATTTTAATAAAATACAATCCGGGTGGAATTTCACCAAACGATTTTTGGGTCTTGGAGACCTCATGTGTTCTAGCCCCTTCACAAAATTTAGGATCTAGAGCACATCCGAAACTAGCCAAACAAATCAACATTAAGATGCCTAGGGTTTTCTTCAAACCCTAGAATTATTTTAGGTCTCCAGCATCCACTTCTTGCTTCCATCAAAGGTGTCATCATCAGGGTGATCTCCATGATTTTTCTTTAGCCAAGCGCCGATACCATGTTAAGTTTTCTTAGGGTGACATGGTTCTTTACTTTGATAGTTGCGTTTCACCATTAATACATTAAGTTCACCCCATATCATCATTACATTATTCAAATCTACACCATTATACATTAGCATATGCAATTATACAAAAAGAAACAACATCATCATCATCAATGCAGCCGAACATTAAAGGAACAGTAGAAGAAAGCATGCACATAGAGCCACTAGGATTGGTCCGAGACTAGGGCAAAACCCACTATGGGGAAACCCTTGCAAATCTTATTCTTCTTAGATCGCCATCAAATGTGCAGCAAAAGAGAGTACAATGATCCGTAACTTTATCTATGCAGCAAAATAATAATGATATCCAAGAAATAGACCTTATCATGCTAGAAATCAAAACCCTTATACTGATGGTTGTAATGCGCTGTCACAAACTGATGTCACTGTGCCAAACACTGTTGTCACTGAATGAAAACTTTGAAATACTGAAATCTCATCTTTGAGTCTTGGACGTAGGGAGGAGGAACTGTGCGAGCGACTATAGCAGCCCTGGACGCTCTTTGAGAACTATGTGCCAGCGACTATGGTAGTTCAGACGCTCCCATACCATTCTGTGCATGCGTCCGGGGACCAACTTGTCAAATCTACACAAAAACCCTTGGTCGCTCCCTTGAAGTTACTATGCATGCGTCCGGGACAGCCTGGTCGCTCCCTTGAAGTTACTGTGCATGCATCTGGGACAGCCTGGTCGCTCCCTTGAAGTTACTATGCATGCGCCTGGGACAACCTAGTCGCTCTCAGGACCACTCTGTGCAAGCGACCGGAGACTGATACTTCCAGATCTGCGTCTGAAGTCCTAGTCGCTCTCGTAAGCCTCTGTGCCTATGTCCAAGGGTCTCTGGTCGCTCTCATAGTCTTGTGTGCCAACGTCCATGGACCAAAATGCCCTGTTCTGTGCCAGTGTCTGATATCCAGAAAACCCTAACTTAGAGCGAACCTTTTGCCTGTGATTTCGGACCCTTGCATGAACTCCTTCCGTCGAACTTGTGCGAACCAAGACGAAAGAGAAGAGAAGATGTGTCCAAATGATCTTGAGGTCTCTTTTATATATAGGCTTTCCTGAGGTGTCACTTCTGCTTGACCAAATTGGGTGATCTTTAGGTCAATTTTGGTCCTCTTGAAAAGAGGAATCTAATGCAATCATAATCTCGGTCATTTGAGCTGTCCAAGGTGGAATTTGACTGCAGTTGCAAATTAACAAAGTTCTCTTGTATATTTTATGGAATAAATGCAAGTCTTTGGAGTTTTAACTTGCGGTGGTGTTCCTCTTTATGAATTTATGGTAACATTGTTTTAATTTCTTCTTAGTATTATGTGAAAACTATCAATCAATAACTCTCCTAGAATAATCTGAATACAGGTACCTTATTCAATTTGTTGGATCTAGGGTAGCATTTTTTAATTCTAATTAAATTAGCAAGTATCTCTATTTTTTTAGATTTTTATTGTTATTCTGTTTCTCTACTTGGTTTGATGGTTGATCTAGTATTTGCAGAAGATCTCTCAAGTTTTGATTGAGCGTTTGGGGATAGTAATCGGTTGGACCAGCCAACTCTGAACACATATTTTATGAAGAGCCTACCTCATATAAGCTTCAGGATTTATCTAACGATAAATTTTTCTGCAGGGTGTTTTTGGGCTAGTATCTCTATAAAAAACCAAAATCTTTTAAATATTTTGTGGAAAATTTGATAGATTTGGCTAGTAAGAGCTTTAGATCTTTAGATCTGGGAGTGGAGTTGGACTCATACTCCTTAGATCTAATAGACTTGCTATTAGAGCCTAGATTTACCTCAGGTTGAAAAGGTAAGCTTCTAGGTCCACATCAAACCACGCTCAGCCTCGTAGCTAGCCCTATGAGGACAGGAGAGGGCTCTCTCTGGGTCAATCTCACCGAAAAATAATAAAATGGGCTTGAGATGACTGAAATAAAAACTAATCTTAGGTTAGGTATGAAGTGCAAGGATTTGATTTGAGTTTTTTGGGGGTTTTTTGCTGGAAAAACGGAAAGGGAAATTTGGGTTCGAGGATGAGGCACAGTTTTTGTAGAGCTCTGATTGGGGCAAGGAAGACAATTGTTTTGATGCTTTAGAATGAATAAATGGATGGATCAGACCGGTGAGGAGCCAAGGAGGGCAAGAGAGTCTCAAGAGTCCTCCTCAAACAGATGAAAACATTGAAAATTAAACAAAATTTCAAAGCAGAGCACAGCAGTCCAGTGAATTCTACTTTAATCACTCATTTGTTTAATTTCAGAAGCAAAGAGAAGGGAAAATGATACATATAAACATCAGTGAACTTACAATCACATAGAGAAAAACACCATCAAAACACAGAGCCACATGGATCCCAACAAGTGCTGCAAAACCCTGGTCTTTCCTCAGCCAAAAATGCAGAGATAGAATGTACAATGATGTGCCAAGCAATCCCAAATGTCCAACCTTCTACCAAAATCCAACCCCTACACTATGAAATTCATAAAATATATACATTTTCTCATCCTTGTACTAAGGGATTGAGCTCAACCATTTTCTTCAAAATAGAATTAGTTACATTAAACTTGGGCCGAATTTATGAAAATAGGTGCTGAAGATGAACTTGTATCTCCTAAACCATAACACCTGTTACAAAACTGAAAGAGGTTTTTGTAGATAAGGTCGTGCTGGAGAAAACCCTCTCTCAAATTTGGGAAATTCGTTTCCAGTGGCTCGCAATCGGTTCCACAAAATCATCTCTAAAACAGAAAATCATTAAAAATTTAATTCTGTGAAAATGAGCTGTAAAGATCTAGTCACATATCCCAATCCATGACACCTGTGAATAAAATGAAAGGGGTTTTTGTTATATGGCTCGTGATTAACAAAAACCTCCTTGAGTTTTGCAAAATTACTTTCCATCTGTTGTAAAATGGCTCCGCACTAAAATGACTAAAACAGTAAAAAATATGAAAAATTTGTTTTGTTTTACTGTAGGCTCCAAATATCACTGTATATCTCCCACATAGTACCACCTGTGCATAAACTGAAGGAGGTTTTTTTTATTTAGTATGTGATGAACAAAAGCCTCTTTCACTTTTGAAAAATTCCTTACCATTAGTTCAGAAACTGATTTTGTACTAAACTTGTCATTGTGTGCAGCAACTGGCCTCAAAACATGCATAACCAAGAATCACTCATTCAGTTCTTCTAATCAAGGAACCAGTTACGGGAGTGTGATATACCGTTAGAAAGATTTTTCCGAGCTCCTTCTGATGGAAACACTTGTGACATGTTTTGTGCTAAACATCATGTGCAAAACATCTAACAAAGTGCTGAACATCATGTGCAAAACATCTAACAAAACCAGACATAGTAAGAGCTCATGTTGATCCCTGGTGACAGGCTGCGAAGACTGGAACTAACACCTACAACCTTTGTGCATAAATCTGTAAATATTTTGTATAGATTTGAAGTTTTTCTAACTTGGGTTTTTGGGGTTTTTATTCATTTTTGTATATTTGGGATTTGGGTATTTCTTGTTTTTTGTTTTGTTTTGAAGGTGCAGATCTAAAGAAAAAAATTAATTTGGAGCCAGATCTAGACCCTAGAGGGCAAGATCTGGCCTCAATACCATTTTTGCAAGAACAAATTATTCAAAGTTATTTTTTCGAGTGTTTCAAATTCAGATTTGAGGTTTTTCTGAGGAAATTTGAAGTAGGAATATATTGGTTTAATATTTAAATTTCTGGGATTTATTTTGAGGTTTTTGGGCTACCATTTGCTACATCGAATCCCTTTAAAAATCTCTCTTCTTTCTTTGTTGTGTTTTTGCTCCTCTCTGCAAATTTCAACTTTTTTTCCTCCCAGCTCCTTTCTCCCTTTTCCCTCTCACGCAATCTTCTTCCTTACTGCGTTTTTCCTCTAGCTGCATCTTCGACCTATGTCCTTGTTGCTCCCTAACCCACGACTTGCCTACTTGCTATGTCCCTTCCTTGTTGCTCTGCGTGGGTTTTCTCCTTTTTTTTTATTATCTGCGTTCTCCCTCCTTGTTGATTGTTGACGTCATCCCTTCTCTTAGCTTCTCACCTTTCCATGTATGCTTGCGTTCCATTCTTGTGCTTTGATTCGATCACTATCCATTTCCATTTGTGTCCTCTCCCTGCCTCGTAGTCTTCCTTTCCTCATTGTGGTGCCATCTCTCTTCCCTCATCCGCTGCCCTCCATTCCTTTTCTGCCTTCATCCCTCTTCCTCCTTGCTCGCTGCCCGAGCTCGCTTCTCTCTTCTTCGCATTACCTCCTCTCTTCTGTCCTCTTCTCCTTCGAAACCCTACGCTTCAATATCTGATTCTCTTTTATTTTTCCCTAAGTCGACTTTTCATTCATGCTTTTTCTTTTGCCAATTTAAATTTGTGGCCTTTGGCCCATGAAGAAGGAAAAATCAAGTTTTAACTTTAATGTTTTTACATTAAATTTTTCTTTTGATTTTATTAACCTATCATATTTAACTTAAAAAAAAAAAATTCAAACGATCTAAGTTTTATGTGATGAAAGTTTTGGGACTTTAAATTTTTAAAGGGGAAAATTTTTGTGGGGTTGAGAAATTTTTTCTATAGTCAAGGTACATTTAAATTTTTTGATTTATCTCTAAAGTTTGACTATAGGGAAAACAATAATTTTTTTTGGATTGGAGCACTTAATAAAAATATTTTAGTTTCGGAATTGTTTGAAGTGTTTAGCATTTGAATTTCGTGGTTCTTCATGTTAATTAATTTTCGGATATTTGATTGCTTAGGTTTTATAATCACTGACATTGGGTTTTTTGTTCTTGACATTTATTGAGATTGTTCATCATTTAATTAATTCTATGCATGGTTTTAATTACTTGAATTATTGGGTATTTATTGCATATTAAATTTTTGTAAATTTTTCAAGTAATTATTAAGTACTCTTTCATGGAATTGTGATAAATTGCATATCTTTTGTATCCTAAATTGTGCAGTTGAGCATCTATATAATTGGCATTTATCTTGATGATGATATTGAAGATTTGTGAAGAAATTTTTGTTCTCTTTGAGCTATAATTGCATTGGAAAGAATTTAAATATATTGAAGTGATAAGCTTGTGATTTAATTGGGCATTGTATTGTGATATTTTAAGCATATTTCTTAGAAGTTTATCTTTCATTCATTATTTTGTGAAGTGAATATTTATTATGGTGTTTAACGGCTTTGGCATATAATTCAAAAATAAATTGTGACATAAGTGCTTTCAATCCTTGGTCTAGCTTCATTTCGTTCCATCTTCTAATTGTCTCGTGCATTTGCCTATTAGGTTAGCCTTGCATAATTAAAATCTACTTCCAAGCATAAGCTTGGTCGATAAAAAGATAGGTACCCATCCATCTTTGCTTGAGAATCCTGCTTTTAATAGTACTTAAACTGGCGACCTTGCAGTTGTCAGAGTCACAACTCTCTGTAGTGGTCATTAGATTTTCAGGAGAGGTATCGTTAATCACATCTTAGTGTGCTTCACCTTATCTTCTCTTTACCACTTACTACGAAATCAGGCTCGATATGGAAAGTATTGAAGAGTTTAAACTTAGAATAGACATTTAACTAAAATTAACCAAAATTTTTGCATCTCATATTAGTTTTAGGATTTGCATTTCATATAAGATAGTCACATCCAAGCAACAATTACTCATCGATTACTTGGTCCTAAAGAAGAAGAACGTCAGATTTCCTTCTCTCTTTGCACAAATAATGAGTTACAGTAAGCTAATTTTGCTGTAATTTGAGAGAAAATTGAGTTAAGGTGACCTAAAATGCCTAATTTATAAGCCCACAATGCCTAAGATGCATAGATTTTAATGTAAATAATGTTGTTACACTTTTACGATGAGGAATTAAATAGCGTCAACAAATCAACCAATGCCTTCACGAATTCAAAAAGATGAGAAAAAGAAAAACAAATAGGGAGATGATATTATCCAAATACTACTACTTCAAACTCTATCAAGACCTTTTGTCACATAGAATGTCTAGGCATTGCAACAATGGCTTAGATCCGGGGCTATCACCCTAATCCCCAATCTCTCCATTTAAGTTGTCTCCCAACAACGGGCTAAGGGGGGTAGACCCTATGGAAATGGAATGAAGGAGAACTAGTTGGGAACCAACCGGTTCGGGAGACACAATCAAGCGACCAAGTACTTGTTTTAGATTTAGCAAGACTTATGGGATTCGATTTGATTTAGACAATTGATACTAGTGCCTTATGGAGTCAACTGTTAGTTTTTGGTAGCATCAGAAGTGATCTACCATTGAAAATGGGTGGAGAGGCTAAGGCACATGAGCTGTAAAGAACCCAAAAACCGTTTGATGAAATTCCACCTGAATTGTATTTTATTAAAATAATTAATATTTTTAATGGGGTTCTTAAGTCTGAACTTAGGGAAATTAAAATATTAATGGGTATTAATCAAAATATGGGTGAGAATGATCTAGAAGGCGGATCAAGTCGTGTTTAATCTTAGCCGTTGATTAGAGACTTAATCTCGGTCGTTGAAGACTCAACAGAAAAAGTATAAAATGGAGGCTTGGGGTTCATTTGGAAACAAAGAGAGAGAGAGAGAGAGAGAGAGAGAATTGATCTAGAGTTCGATTTCTGGAGCTAGGAAGCTGAGAAATTCGAACTAAGTGATCATTCTGCAACAGAGGGGCAGTGAGAATCCAGAAGGACTTTCCGGAGAATACAGAACAGAGAGGCGGAGAGAGATTGCGGAGAGGCAGCATAGTAGTCGGGAGAGCTGACGCAGAAAAGTTGTCTGTCATGCAGAATCCAGAACTGTCGGAACTGCTGGAACAGCTGGGAGAGCTGGCACAGAGGACAGAAAGGGTGACATAGGGCTGACACAGAGCCAGCGCAGAAATAGTTGGGGTTAGCCAGTGTTGTGCCGGATCAGCCAGAACTCTGTCGGTTGAAGTGAGGTAAAACTCACTCAGATTTTCTGCTAGTATTTTTCTCTGTAAAGGATTGCTAGATGAGCATCCTAGATTTGTATTAAGATATTTCTCCTGCATAATAATAAAAAGTAAAAACCCTCAGAGGTGTTGCACCGGTTTTCCCACATTGGGTTTTTCTGGGGACCATTGTGTCCAAAAATAAGTGTGTCCTATGTATCTTGTTCTTTGCTTAGTTTTCTGTTTCATGAGATCAAATATTAAATAAGTGTAGGCTGCATAAGTAATTTGTTTCAGTATTCAGAAGAATAACTTGATTAATGTATATTAAAAATCAAGTAGGTGAAGTAGATTCAAATTTGCTGCAGTAGGGGTTTCTTCAAGTCTAGGAATTTTCACATGGTATCAGAGCGTTGATTTTGAAACATGAAAGAGCAGATCTAGTGCTAAGCAGTGAGGCCGAAAGTTGCACTTGGTAGTTGTTCGAATCCCCTTGGAGGGATTGTGCAGTCCTTGCCAAGAAGCGGATTCGAGGAAATCTCTCTCTGAGTGAGTCGACAGAGAGGTACGATTTTCGAATCGTGAGCTTGAACAGGCAGAGGGAGTGGCACAGAGCCTCAGCGCAGTGCTAGAAGGGCGCAGTTTTTGCCGGGGCAGAAATCCGCTGGAAAAGAACAAAAACACGTAGATGGGGAATTTTCTCCTGAGAGAACTTTTCGCCAGAAAGTTCAATTTTCTCACTTGCTGGGCAATTGTGCTAAGCAGTGACTAGAGGAGTCAGTTCGATAGTTGGGTGAGATGGCATCGCATGGGCTTAGAGATTAGGATAGGTTGGACGGAGCCTCCAACTATGTCATATGGAAGATCAAAATCTTAACAGTTCTCGAGGAATATGATCTCGAGGCCTATGTCAAAAGTGTTGTAGTTGTTCCTGCTGACAATGATCAAAAGAAGAAGTACAAAGATGAGCAGGGGAAGGAAAAGAGGCTCATTCTTGATGGAGTTCGAGATCATGTGGTCTCACACTTGCAGGGCAAGGATACAACCCAAGAGATGTGGGAAGCCTTGTCTTCTCTATATGAAGGCTCTTTCGAACAACGGAAGATGTATTTAGAGCAGAAGTTGCAGCGGACCTTGATGCAGAAAGGAGAAGGGGTGAACCTCTATCTTCAACATCTTCAGGACACTAGACACCAGCTTGCTGTAGTGGGGTCCACTCCTCATCCAATTGTGATGGTGAGGATAGCCCTGAATGGATTCTCAAATGAATGGCAAGTTTTCGTCCAAAGCATATTGGGCAGGGAGAAACTACCTTCATGGGAGGAGATGTGGGCGACTCTTCAACAAGAGTTAAGGAGGTACCTAGTGAAGTTCAACCTCAGTGGCAGTAGTGGGAGTGGCACAAAGACGAAGGAGGAGGAGAACACAACTCTAGCATCGAAGGGACAACAAAAGCCGAAGCGAAAGAGGGACATTTCGAAGGTGAAAATGTTTCAATTGTGGCGAGATGGGCCACTATGCATCCCAGTGTCCTTTGAAGAAAAAGGGTAAGGATGAGAAACATGATCCTAAGGCTACTTCAGCAAAGATTGACAAGGATGATTTTGTGATGAGTGCCCATCCATCTCCAGGAGAGAGATGGGACGATATTGAGTTGTAGTTGGGAGGACTACATGTGGGCAGGGTCCTTGAGGAGTCCACCTCCTGGATCAATTCCTTGCTATGGGAGCCCAAGATTCAGCAGTAGCAAGATGGACTTAGTGTCAGATGATACAGTGGATTATTTGGAGGATAGATGCAGTGGCTTGGACCAGACACTGATTAGCGCAGAGCAAGGTTGGTAGCAGTACAGTTGGCACAGTGCAGGAGTCAGCAACAGCGCAGAAGATTCAGAGGGCCAGAATCAGCAGCAATCAGATTCCAACATTCATTGTATTATGTTGAACACAGTTAAGTTCAACTAATTTTGGATGTTTTTTAGTTTCTTCTCTCAGCAATTGAGTTGCAGTACGGATGCAGTGTTAGCAGTGGCAGTGCTAGCAGCATAGTAAATGCAGTGTTTGAGAGGGAGTTGTAGTATAGATGCAACAGTGGCAGTGGTAGTGTCATGGGTAGCAGTACATTAGCAGTGACATAGTGTTGGTTGCAGCAACAATGCGGAAAGGGAGATGCTTCAGAAGCATAGTAGCATGCAGTTGGGTATTGTTGGTAGAGTACTTTCCTCGCCAAGAGGGAGTGTTAGTTTTTAGTAGCATCGGAAGTGATCTAGCCTTGAAAATTGGTGGAGAGGCTAAGGCACATGAACTCTAAAGAACCCATAAACTATTTGGTGAAATTAATATTTTTAATGGGGTTCCTAAGTCTAAACTTACGAAAATTAAAATATTAATGGGTATTAATCAAAACATGGGTGAAAATGATCTAGAAGGCGGATCAAGTCATTTTTTAATCTTAGTTGTTTATTAGAGACTTAATCTTGGTCGTTGAAGACTCAACAGGGGAAGTATAAAATGGAGGCTTGGGGTTCATTTGGAAACACAGAGAGAGAGAGAGAGAGAATTGATCTAGAGTTTGATTTATGGGGCTAGGAAGCTGAGAAATTCGAACTAAGTGATCATTCTGCAGCAGAGGGGAAATGAGAATTCGGAAGGACTTTCCGGAGAATACAAAACAAAGAGGCGAAGAGAGCTTGCAGAGAGACAACGTAGTAGCCGGGAGAGTTGACGAAGAAAAGCTACCTGTGACGCAGAATCTGGAACTGTTGGAACTACCGGGAACTGCCGAAATACTGAGAGAGCTGACGTAGAGGGCAGAGAAGGTGATACAGGGCTAACGCAGAGCCAATGCAGAAATAGCCGAGGTTATCCAGTCTTGTGTCAGATCAGCGAAAATTCTACCGGGTGAAGTGAGGTAAAACTCACTCAGGTTTTCTGCCAATATTTTACTCTGTAAAGGATTGCTAGATGAGAATCCTAGATTTGTATTCAGATATTTCTCCTGCATAATAATAAAAAGTAAAAACCCTTAGAGCTGTTGCACCAATTTTCCTGCATTGGGTTTTTCTGGGGACCATTGTGTCAAAAATAAGTGTGTCCTATGTATCTTGTTCTTTGCTCAGTTTTTTATTTCATGAGATCAAATATTTAATAAATGTAGGTTGCAGAAGTAATTTGCTTCAATATTCAGAAGAATAACTTGGTTAATGGCAATGTATATTAAAAATCAAGTAGGTGAGGTAGATTCAAGTTTGTTGCAGTAGGGGTTCCTTCGAGTCTAGGAATTTTCAGATCAACTATCTTGCCTGAAAATCTGTGAAACACTCAAACAACATTAAGAACACTAGTAAACAATTTGTAAATTTGCATTGACAGTCATATTTATAGCCCTAGCAGGCTGTTGTTTTTGCTTTTTTCTTGCATCTAATTACACACCTTTACTCTATTGCTACCTGTCACACACACCTAAGTTAGTGAGAAAATCCCTTAACGCCACAAGGTGTGGTTGGTGGCAAATTTAAGAGATGGGGCTATCACCTATTCCCAACTCTCTCTGTTTAAGCTCTCTCCTAGGTCAGCTAAGGGGGGTTGTCCCTAAATGGAAAACTAAGTTAGAAAGGATGTGAGATTTCTAGGAGATGTTTGAGCGAAATGGATTACCTTTAAGATTATGAACAAATATAACGTGAGCAATATGAAATAAAATGAACTTCAATAACCATCAACACATGAATAAAAAATTTGCATACATATAACTAATGCCTTTAATATTGCTTAAAATAAAATAATACTTGCTCAATAAAAATGAATTGCTTCAAATTGAAACACAAGTAACCCTATCAAATCAAACGAAAGATGTTAGCAAGATATGATATCATATGCAAGATATAAAGTTTGATTTCAAGAAATGCTTTCAAAGTATATAATCATTCATAAATCCAAAAGCATGTATGGAAGCAAAATAGAGTGACTTGCAAAGGAAATAAATTAAACTTTACTTGCAAAAGTGAAACAAGATGATACTTGCCTAAATAAGATAATCAACTCAAGATATTTGCATCAATGACAAATACAAGAAATAATTTACAAGTGAAATAGCAACATGTCTTAGCATGAAATGCACTTAAGCTAAGATTGAATACAATTATCTTGGTAAATTTTAATCTAAATGACTAGTCTAGATGTGACCTTTCTTTTGACTATTTTGAAACAAGTCTCTTATGTGAGTTGTGGAAGGGTGTTATGAAACCAGCTCAAGAAAATATAGAAAAGATAGATCAATGCCTTAGAATTCAGCCTCTTCGAGGGGGCAACCTCCTTTACATTACATAA
>APFE030524071.1:0-29906 GCA_000404065.3 Pinus taeda | reverse complement strand
TCTAGCATCCCTAGGAGTAGTGTTGGACTGAGTTTTAGGCCTATCCAATTGACCTTCAACCTTTTCATAGATTTCTTATACATAGGTGTCCTGTTGAGTGCCTCTCTCAACCTTTGAGAGGAGCGATATTCTCTTATCTTCAAGCTGTGTGGCAGTGTGTTCCATCTCCTTAGGCAAGCATGTATACTATCATCTCCTAGTAGCCTAAAAATGTCCTCAAAGTGTGAAATTGCTTGCTCTTAGGTAGCACGATATTTAGGTGCTAGACGAGAATCATTTGTAATCAAATTATGGGTACTGATGAGGGCCATGGGATTTGATTGTTCAGCTCTGATCAAAAGAGGTTCAGTTTGATCTCTGGCTAATATTATTTTCATCTCTGTAGCTCTTGATTCCTCATGGTTCATCCATGAAGCCAAAGCCATTAATTCTATATCTCCTAGCTTGGCATTAGGGTCCCAAACATTCATGTCTATAAGGGCCATGTTGTGCAAATAAAACTCAGCCATTTTGGCCCTATCCTCTAGTGTGATTTGATCATAAAGATCAATAAATTTCCTGTAGTCTTGAAATGGCATGGTTCCCCTCTCTGCTAGTGTCTTAATCTAAAACTGCAACCATTGTTCTTTGAGGTAAAGAGCATAGGATTTAGCTGGCATCCTACACTGGATTTCCTCCAAGGAGAGGCTGGCCATACATGCTAGTTAGTTCTCTCTTTCTTGCAGTTGTCCTCTCAGCCATGCATTTTCTCTCTCAAGTTGACTTCTCATTATAACCACTCTGTCCCTTAATCCACTTTGATCCTTGCCCATTTCTTTGAGTTTCTCTTCCATGTGCCCAATGTCTTCCACCCCCTTTGATTTGGCGATCTGCATCCATTGGTGGGTTCTGTTCCTCTCCTTCTCAAGCTTGAAGAACAGTGGGATGGAAAATATTTGAGGTATTACCCTACCTCCTTCAATAAACTGGTAATAGGATTCTAGGTTAGGTTGGGGGCTGGGTTCCTTTGTCTCTGGGTCTTCCTCTTTAGCTTCTTGCTGCTCCCCTACCTTGCTTTCCAATTTTTGTGCCTCCTGCAGTTTCAGCAGAGTATCTTGTAGGACTGTTTTTTCTTCTTGTATCTTTTGCTGTGGATCCTATAGGATTTCCTTACCCTTTGATGAAGTTGATCTAGTAGTAGGCCTTTGTACATAGGTGATAGGTGACTTAGGGGAAGGAATTTTTTCTTTTTTTGTAGGGGAATCTTCAATATCAATAGGAATTTTTGTTTATGTTTGTGGCTTCCCCTGTTTTATTATTGTGCTCTTTCTTGTTTTGAAATATAGTGGGGTTTTCCTCCTCCTTTTTCCTTTTTTCTTGACTGGGGTGCTGAGAGCAGTGAGCGCAGCTGCTGCCTCTCCCTCAGTGGCCTCTAGAGACACCCTAGGTGACTCCTCCTTATGTTCTTTCCCCTCTGCTTTATTGTCTTATTCTTCTCTGTTTTTCCTGTCTTCTTCCTCTAGTGGATCTTCATCATCTCTATCAGTTTCCTCCTTAATTTTATCCTCTGTTTCTTCATCATATTCCTTCTCTTCTCCCTCTTCTTCTTCAGCTTCATCATGTTCCTCTGTGTCAGCTTCTTCTTCATCCATCTCATCCTTATCTTGCTTTATATCTTCCTCTTCTTGTTTTTCCTCCTCTTCACTGATAGTAGGATTGACATCATAAGTTAGGGCTTTAATTTCATCGCCTGTTGGCAAGTCTTTGAAGACTGACCATGTTATAGGGATTCTAAGCTTTTGGAGGGAAAATTCAATGAGGATCCTAATCAAACCATGGTGAGAAAATTATTGTTAATTCCCTTCCTTCACTTTGTTGCTGGATTCTATGAGTGATTGCAGCAAGAAATAGGGTATGATGAGTCTTTGGTGAGGTGGTGTTTTTATCCCAAATCTTAATTCCTCAAGGATCCTAAAAAGATAGCAATAAAAACACTATATATACCCTCACATGAGATGTATTTCATGAGTTGGTAGCCTACCTCACTCCATGGGTATGGAAGATTGTCCCTCCTTACTCCATTTTTGTCCTCAGTGGGTTCTTCACCTTCTAAAAAGAATTTCCTTTTTTCCACCTAGCTATCTCCTTTGTCTTCTTTTCTCCATGGAATTCCTAGGGGGAGTGTGGTGACCCTGCTGATGAGCTCTAGGATGAGATCTATATTGAGGCCCCTTACTACAACAATGGCATGGATTCTACTGTGTGGAGTGAGGGAGTGAACAGATTCCTTAGCCACCTCATCATCATACCCTGTGAAGTTTTTGAAAAACCCCATCCAGTTGTGTCTTGTAAATATTTCAAGCACCTGGGGGTGTTATTGGATTCTCATAGTGTTTGTGGGATCTCTCCTATTAAACCCTCCTGCCATCTTTCTGGTGAAGCTTGAGGAGAAAATGAGAGG
Source organism: Pinus taeda (assembly GCA_000404065.3). Classification (NCBI taxonomy): domain Eukaryota; kingdom Viridiplantae; phylum Streptophyta; class Pinopsida; order Pinales; family Pinaceae; genus Pinus; species Pinus taeda. The sequence continues at coordinate 27,466 of APFE030524071.1, read as the reverse complement.
GTTGACACAATTTTTCAAATGCAGGAGCAAAACAAAGTTGACTGTGTATGTAATTTACTTCTCACAATTGCTAAATTCACTAGATTTTAGAGTATCCCTGGTGTATTTGGTTGCAAAGGGGAATGAAATTTTAGAGCCTACCTCTTTAGAATGGTTGCAATGTCCAATTCCCGTGATATTCCCTCTTGAACTCTTCTCTGCCTATCCTGTAGACTGTCTATGTGTATCCTGCAGATAGTCTTTGTGTATCCTGTAGACTGTATCCTGTAGGAATTCCTATGCAGAACGATGGATCTTTGCTTCTGGTGGGTGGCCTGGGTTATGAGAGTGACTTGAGTGAGGGAGTTTCAAGGAGGTGAAATGCATGAATGCATGGGAACGATGATTTATTTCCCTTTATGGTGATTTGGGGTGAGGTGGTGTGATGGAAGCAAAGGTATGTTGCCATTTTTGGACCATTGGTCCCCACTACCACCTCATCATTTCCCACTCCTCGTAATCATCTCCCACCTCATAGATCCATAGTTTAACCACTTTTTTGTCCTGCTCTTTCTCTGTGTTTGAGTTGATTGTAGCCATGTGTGAGAGGATACCTAGTTCTGCATGTGTTGACTAAACGAAGGTGGCCAAGTTAATTGGCCACCTTTTCAATTATAAACCAACTATCTTGTAACCCTTACAACTTTTGACTACATGATGTATATGAGTGAGCAAGTAGGATACTTACCTGTGGTTTCGATGTTATGTTGCAGTTGTCGAATACTAGAGGTGTTGCCTTGTATATTTGTTGCATGTCGTTCCTATTCCTCCTCTTGTTGTCTGCTAATGGTTTCTTTGCTTTTGTAGGTATCTCTGGCTGAAGCTCTGGTGCTACTACTGCTGTGGAGCTCCTAGATCATCCTAGTGAAGACCTGTTGCTGGTGTGACTGGCATTCTGTGGGATAGGCTGTTACAGGATTTCCTATAGGATGTCCTATAGCTGCTTCTCCCTCAGAATTCTTTAATCATGTTGCTGGCTAGGGCTATGAGGATGGTGTAGTGAATGGAAATAAGGAGTAGACGTAAGTAGAGAAAAGGACACTAAGGTAATGCTCTTACTCCTCTACGTTTTCCCCTTCTTCTTTTTTTAAGACTGGCAGAAACTGTTGAAACTGATTTTTTTCTTTTGAATGGTGAGTGCAGGGATGATGATGGTGGACAAGGTAAGGTGATAGATCATGCATAGGGTGAATTTTAGGTACCTAAAAAACCTATCATGTGACTTCGGATTGCTTCGTGTAGGTTTTCCGGGTCATTGTAATTCCTACAGGATCATCCTGTAGGTTTTTCAGGGGATCCTCTAGGAATGCAAGGGATCCTATAGAAAACATAGTCTTCCCATAAGTCAAAACAATGGAGTGGAAAAATGATAGAAATGATGGAGGGATGCATGGTAAGGAGTGGAGGAGATGAATATGTGAGACGCAGGGTTCCCTTTGGATCCTCTTTTTCTCCTTGACTGCCTTTCTCACCCACCTGCAAATGACAATTATATATTTCTCTCTCTCTCTCTCTTTTTTTTTTGAAAAACGAGTAGGCCACCTCAGAGAGGTTTTCACCCTAGTTGTTTTCCCGGGATGCCTCAAGGAAGGCTTTCACCCAGGGATCTTCTTATTCTTTTTTCTTGTCTTTTTTCTCTTTTTTTCTTTTTTCTCTTCATCATTGGGCTGCCTCACGAGGTTTTCAACCCAAATATGGGGCTTAGGCGCTCATGGAGGTTTTCACCGGAGTCATTATTCTTTTTTCTTTTTTCTTTTTAGTGACTTCATGAGGGAGGAGATGGAACTTGCTCCACCATCATCACTGTTTTATTGATATTATCAATGAACTCTTGTTTTGATAAAGGTCTCTTGTACATTTTCAATTGGTGCCCATTAAAAAGAAAAGGAATGGCTTCTTCATCTATAGTTCTGATTTGCACTGGACCATTATCATGGCATCTTTCCACAACATAAGGTCTGAGCCATCTTGTCCTTAGCTTTCCCTTGAATTCTTTATACCTAGAATCGTATAACAATGCCTAATCACCCTCCTGAAATTGCTTCTTCTTAATATGTTTATCATGCTAGATCTTCCTCTAAAGTTGAAATACATCTGTATGTAGGAGGGCTTGCATTCTGAATTCATCCAAGCCATTCAATTGGAACAATCTCTCTTTCTATGCATTATTGAGATCCAAATCTAGTTGGGCTTCAATCTTAATGTGTTATATTCAAACTCAATGGAAAGCAAAGCCTTTTTCCCATAGACCAGCTCATAGGGTGTGAATCCAGTGGTGGTCTTCCATGTGGTATTATAGGCCCAGGTGGCCTCAACTAGTCTTTATGCCCAATCCTTCCTATTGCTGCTCATTACCTTGGTTAAGATGCCCTCCAGTGTCCTGTTGGTCACCTCCACTTGCCCATTAGCTTGTAGATGATAGGGAGTGGAGGTCATATGCTTGATCTTGTGATGGCTGAGCAGGTCTTCAATCATGTTAGAGGTAAACTGGCTGCCTTGGTCTGTGACTAGCTCTCTAGGGTACCCAAATTTGTAGAATACATTCTCCCTTAGGAACTCAGCCACCTTTTCTTCTGTTGTTGCCTTAATTTCCTTGGTTTCATCCCACTTAGTCAAATAATCAGTGCACACAATAATTTACTTATTTTGTTTTGAAGGAGGTTTGATAGGCCCAATGAAGTCCATGCCCCACTCGTCAAATGGCTCGAATCCACTTGAGGCTGTGGGGGCATTTCATCTCTTGGTGTAGGCCTTCCCATCCTCTAGCACCGATCACACTGACTAGTGTAATTTTTCACATCTTGATGAAGAATGGGCCAATAATAGCCTTCTTGTAACACTTTGAATGTTATCCTCTTTGCTGCAAAGTGACCACCACAAGGCCCGTCATGACAAGTAAGAAGGATGTAAAAGACTTCCTCTTCCTTGACACACATTCTCAAGATTTGATCTGGGCCAAATTTGAAAACATTGCCCCCAATCCAAGTGAAGGGGATGCTTTTCCTGACTATCTTGCTCTTTTCTATGGAGGGCAAGTTTGGTGGGAATTGTGCTAACACCAAATAGTTTTCTATATCAAAAAACCATGGAGAGAGAATTGAAATAGAAAACAAATGCTCTTCTGGAAATTGGTCATCCACCATTCCTTCTTCATCTGCAAGCACATTTACCCTAGATAAAGATTCTGCAACAACATTTTCCTTACCAGGATTATCAACAATGGTTAGATCAAACTGTTGTAATAAAAGCAACCATCTTATAATTCGAGCATTCACATCTGATTTGTTCATTAAATATTTGATTGCAGCATGGTCAGTATGCACAAATGTTTGATAGCCTGTAATGTAATGCCTGAATTTGTTTAATGAATGCACAAAAGCGAGGAGTTCCTTTTCAGTCACTGTATAATTTAGCTCAACCTTTGACAAGTTCTTACCAATAAAATAGATGGCATAAGGCATTTTTTCCTCTCCTTGACCTAGGGCTTCTCCTATGGCTTTGTGTGAGGCATCAGCATAAATATGAAAGGGGAGGGCCTAGTTTGGGCCTCGGAGAATTGGTGCAGTGGTTAACTTACCCTTTAGAATGTCTAAGGCCTCTTGACAACTTTTTGACCATATAAACTCAAAATCTTTGGCCAATAACCCAAATAAAGGAGAGGCCAATTTGCTGAAGTGCTTTATGAACCTTCGGTAGTATCCAGCTATCCCTAAGAAACTCCTGACATCTCTTTGCTTTTGAGGAAGTGGGACCCTTTAGATGATGGCTATTTTGTTCGGGTTCACCTGCAGTCCTTGTTGAGATATTGAATGACCTAGCACGGTCCCTTTAGTAATTAAGAATTCACATTTTTCAAGTTTGAGAGACAGGTTCATTTCAATCCATTTGTGCAGTACTTTGCCTAGATTAGTCAGGGCTTCTTGAAAATCACAACCATAAGGTGTAAAATCATCCATATAAATTCCCACTGCATCATGGACTATTTCGGCGAAAATACTCAAGACTGCTCTTTGGAAAGTGGCAGGAGCATTGCATAGGCCAAAAGGAAGGACCCTATAGGTAAAAGTACCCCAAGGATAGGTGAATGTGGTCTTATCCTAGTCTTCTAGGCAGATTTGGATTTGGTTGTACCCACTGAATCCATCTAGGGAAGAAAAAAAAAATTCCTTGCTAGGCCATCTAGCACTTGGTCAATGAAGGGTAGAGGAAAATTATCCTTCTTTGTGGCTTTGTTCAACTCCTTGTAATCAACACAAATCCTCCACTTACCATTTTTCTTGGGAACTAACACTAAATGGGAGACCCACTCACTGTCATAGATAGGGTAAATGAATCATGCATCTAGTAGTTTTTGTAGTTCTTCTTTGACTATATCTTTAAGATCTAGATTCATCCTCCTTTGTGGTTGCCGGATCGGCTTGCAACCTTCTTTGATGTATATGTGGTGAGTACACACTGAGGGGTGTACTCCCTTCATTTCCTTGCAACTCCAAGCGAAGGCTTCTAGGTTTTCCTTTAACATGTTGCATAGCTTCTCCTCTTTGAGAGCAGAAAGAGACAGATTAATTTTCAAGATTTTCTCTGGGCCGAATTCTATGGTTTTGACATGGAGTGGGTTGGAATCAGCCAAGCATAAGTCAATTGGATTATTGTTCTAGGTTTCGCTTACTTCTTCTTCTAATGTTAATGAACCAGGAGTTGGACTTTGGAGCAGGTATTCAATCAAGTGATCGTCATCTTGATATCCTCCTCCCATGGTTGCTTCCAAAGCATAAAGTTGGGTGAAATAAACCTCATATTCTTCCTCCTCCTCCAACCATAAAGGTAAATCATGCTCTAGAGACGGTTGAGCAGGAGGGTATAGGACTAACTGCTTGGACATATGCCTGTTCTTGATGGTCATATTCCTAGCTCTGCAGCTAATGTAAGCATCGGATGTGACCAACCATGGCCTCCCAAGGATGAGAGGATAACCAGTAAGCTTAGCCTTAGGCTGGAGAACTAGAAAATATGCGCGATACTCCCAGGAGTCAATGGAGACCATCACATCCTCCATAATTCCCTCAGGGGTTACTGTGGAATGATCTACAAGTTTCATAACTGTTGTGGTCTTCCTCAATGACCCTTGGAGGTTGAGCTTGAGCATGGTGTCCTTGGTCATCACATTAATGGTAGCACCAAGATCGATCAGAGTGTGTGGGACAATGGTGCCATTGATGTGCACATCTACTACAAGGCTTCCAGGGTCCAAACATTTTGGACATATTACCTGCCCCAGCATTAAATCGGACATCTGCCCAATGAAATTAATGGTAAGGGCATCCCTTTTTTGCCTCCCTACATGCTTGAAGCATTTCTCCTTAATAAACTTATTGTAAATGGGAACATCTTTTATAGCCTGGAGAAGGGGGGTCTTTACATAGATTTTTCAATTCTCCTAGAAGTTTAGTTTCTTTTGGGGTAGGCTGGAGTGGTTGGGCTAATATCTCAAGAAAGGTTGGATTTACTTTAAGGTTGCTTTCCTCTCTTTCTTCCTCAACCTCCCTAGGTAGAGGGGTAGGTTGGTTATTCGAGAGAACTCTCTCAGATCTCAGGTTAATCTCCTAGATTTCCACAGCATAAGCTAGATATGATGTCTCTCCACTGTATACTTGCTGAGCTTGCCTATTGTTCGGGTTTGGATTTGCCTGGGCAGGCATCTAGAGTTTCTTGGGTGGGGCAGAGTGCATGAGTTGTGTTTGGGCAAGTGGTGGAGGCAATAGAGCTGGGGCATTGTTGTATTGGGGCCTCCACCCCTGGAGTGGTGTATTCCACTGAGGTTGTGGTAGAGCGTAAGGTTGAAATGACTGGTTGGCTAGCTGGGAATGATACTCAGATGCATAAGACCAAGGAGAGGATGTAGTCTGGGAAGGATGAGAAGGGGGTCCCCAAGAAGGTATAGTTGTGGTTTAGTTGGGGTTGTAACATGCATGGGATGACCCTTGCATACCCTTCTACTATGATGTAGGCCCAGGAGGTCTCCTTTGGTTAATGTAGCAAAGCTGCTCAGTGACCCCTTCAGCTCCTTGATATATAGCTTTGAGTCCAGGTAAAGAAGGGCACTTATCTGTGGAGTGGTTTTCTTCACAGACCGAGAAAATTTCAATACAGTTCAATGGACATTTGTTCCTAGGATACCTCCTGCTGCATCTAGGACAAAAGATGGACAAGGCTCTCTCTGCTTCCTCTTGCTTCCTTTTAATGTTCATGGTGTCCATTTGCAAGGCAAGGGTTTGCAGCATCTCACTTTTGAAATCTTCCAGCATATTTTCAATTTCACCCTTGATGGATGAGTAGGAAGATGATGTACTAGCCATATGTTGACTACCACTACCCTTTTTCCTGGCCGCCCTAGAATGGTTTCTAAAGATAGTCTTGATATCCTCATAGGGTAATTAGTAGATATCTCCTCCTACTAACAAATGTAAGGTATCCAAAAGATCTTCTCTTACTCCCCTGAGAAGGCCCAACTTTAGTGACTAAGGGTCAAGTGTGCACCTAGCCCTTTTGTAACTGAGCTGGAATCTTTCTTCGTAGTCTTCTAAGGATTCATCCTAGCCTATGGTCATCCTGAAAATTTCTTCTTTAGTATCCTTTGACATATAGTAGTCCCGATATTTGTTGTTAAAGGCCTATTACATCTAAGCCCAAGTTGTGATGCTATCTCCAGGTAAGACCATGAACCAATGCAAATGATGCATCCTTGAGGGTAGATGGAAATAGTTTTAACTTTTTCTCATCATCTGTATAGTCATAGGTTTGGCATATAATAGAAAACTCAAATAGGAAAGTGTTGGGATCCTCTGTGGTCATGCCATGGAAATGAGGTAGGGAAGAGGGGCTTATATTTTTCATCTTAGTGTCCTCGTTGGTTTCCATGATGGGGAAGGCACTCTCAACTCTCTCTCTCTCTCTCTATTCCCTCTGTCATTTCGGTTTTCAGCCATTGGTTTAGTAGGAATGGGTTCCTCTTCTTCTTCTTCCCCTGTAGGTTCTTCAAATATGTCAGGTTGCTCACCTAAAGGTTCCTCCAGTTCACAACCACCGAAGAAGAGAGAAGGTTGGCTGTTGGATGCAATGGGGTTATTTGGCAAAAATTTCCCTAAGTTGTCCCTATTCCTACGAGGCATGAAAGGAAATGATTTTGGGTTGGTTTTGTAATTTTTTTAAACTGGAAAGTACTTGCAGAAATGAAATTGTTGATTGAATGAAAATCACTGACATAATGAAAAAGGTACTTGCTGAATTGAAATCCTACTTGCAGAATGGAAAGGAAAGTGGATAATGAAAAATGAATTAAATCAAGCAACTAGATTACTTTTGCAAAAATGAATTAAGAGAAGAATATTGAAGACAGGAAATAGAAGAAAAGAAAGCAGTAATCACATTCTACTCAGACACCTCCCTGGCAGCGACACCAAAAAGTGATGAGCGTCAGTATTGTAGCAAGGATGTTGCAACTCCTTGATAGGTGAATGGAAGGTGATGGAAGATGGCTAGAAGGCTTATGGAGTGGTTGGATGGTGTGGAAGGGTCCTAGGAGGCTTTGTGTGACTTCCTAGATTTTTCCCATCAATTTAGCCTCAAAACAGGTCGTTTCAAGAAAACCTACATGATGTACTAGAAACCTACAGGATGATCTTGTAGGAATTACAAGAAACCTACAAGATACAACCGAGAGCTAATTGTGAGGTGTTGGAGGTTTGGGAAGCTTGGAAAATGTGGTTGATGAATGGAATGGGGTGTTAGAAGGTCTAGGAGGACTCGGGAGTCAATATCCAAGATAAGAGATGGCTAGATTCGCTCAATATAACTAGGGGAATTTCAATGAAAAATGATAAAAAAAACTAGCGAGGGTGATGGTGGAACAAGAGATGGCTAAGGTGGATGAAGTGGAAGGTGGCCACTGGTGATGAAGTCTGGGTCTCCTCCTGAAGTCCCTGCTTTGCTTAAAACATGTGCATGTCCCAAGAACTATGAACTAAGATACATTTTCATAAACTAGAAAAGCATGAATCAATTGCCTATGTTATGCATGAAGAAAGTTGTTGAAGGGAATGAAAGCATGAGTGAGATCTTATTGTAGAAATGGAGAAGGGAAAAGATGACAATGAAATATGCCTTGCAACATGAACCAAATACTGAATCAAAGACAAAAAACTCCAAAGCTCATGCAAGAACTAGACATTTGTGTTTTTGGGGCTGTTGAAGGATCCCTTCCTCAAGTCATGGTCCCAGAGGGAGGAAGTGAAGCCAAGACACCTGCTGACAACCTTATGGTGATCCTTTTTCTCCTTGCTAATTTGATAATTGAAATAAGACACAAATGGAAGAAAACTATCACACAACCAATCTAATCTGCATTGTTGTAATGGAAATGCATCTACTAAGCAAATGAATAATTAAACTATGAATCTATACTAGCATACATGTACAAGAAAGAGGAGCTTTGGTTGCTAGGGTTGGGCCCTAACCCAAGAGCTTCAGCCCTCTGAGTTAAATCAAAACAAAACTCATTCTTATTACCAAAATAATGGATTACATCAAAAATTGTCACAAGTCTTGTAGCTCGAAAATAGAGTAGAGTTTTACAATAAAAAATCTGAATCCTACTGAGGTCCTAGGCCTCTCTACTCATACATCTGAAGTCTCCAACGACTTCCTTAAAATTAGGGAGGCTTGGCTCCCAAACTCGAGATAAACTGGTGCTTTGTCTTTCACTTGCTCGGCTACCTTCTAGTCCTCATGATTTGGTTGTTTGCACTCCGAGCTGATGGAGGAATATTCGAATGGAGGGGTAGTAAATGAGGAGGATTTACCTCCTATAATCCCTCTCCCTTGTCCCATTCGAGTTTTTACCATGGCATTTTCCAAAATTCCTTGCTTTTATCCTTTAATCTTGCATTAAATGCACATTAGACCACAAAGAAAAATATCCAACTCTAACTCATCTCATAAGCAAAATATAATCAAAATTATGCAATATGTTATGAGAATAGTTGGTTTGACTAAGCTAGGAGGTGAATTAAGGCCCATATAATTACCCAATCATGAGGCTCACTAGGCTTTACCATGTATCCCTCCATTATTGGTCAAGGTATTCCTAGGACCTTGGGATTTTTCTTGAGACCACCTCACCCTGGATTTCGAAACCATCCAAAAATCCAAAGCTCAAATCAAGAGAAATCTCTGCACACCATTGCTATCCAGAAATGAAAAGGCTAGGCTAAAATCCATTGTCAAAACCCGACAAAATCCATGCCAATGACAACAAAAGAACCAAATACCAACATGCACATACCATGCATGTCAAAACTAGCTAGGAAATCACACATGCAATCTATTACCTGCAAGTATTCCTGTTGAAGCTACTTGATCCTTGCCTTTATTTTCTTTCATTGTCCTTCTTTAATTTTCCTTTTCATTCCTTTCTTTTCCTTTCCTTTCCTTGCTTTTCATTTCCTTTCCTTGCTTGCTTACCTTCTTCCTCCTCTTATTGCTTTCTCTTCTTTGAGACAAATTCTAACACTAAACTGAAAACAATACTGAAAAAAAGCTACCAACTAATGCTCTGAGGTCTTTCTATTGATGAGGCCTCTAATTTCTTCAATTTCCCATCATTTTCCTTTATTTTCCTACTCATATGCAACCTGTGACCTTTCACCTTCCTTTTCTCCTAATTTCCATTATTTTCATAGATAATGTGCCAAAACTACCTTTTTTTCTTTCCAAATACTTAGCCATTTCCTTTGCCAATTTCCCCTTAGCCATAAAACACAACAAGTGATGCCCACTAGAATATTTTTCTCAACATTCAACTTTAAATAAGTGTCCCTTTCCCATGGTCTTATTTTACCTTTATTAACTTTTATTACATGAACTTTTAACCTGGGGTTGTTACAACAAGGCGGCTAACTCAGTTACCTAAGGTGAGGATAGCAACCTAGTGTGTACTTCAAAAATATACTCGAAGGTATGTGGAAGCTTAGTCTATGTTAGTGTTGTATAATATGCAACTATGTGATGAGAGCATTCCCATATACTTTTCATGCGTGGAGTTCCATCAGATATACCCGGAGGTACATAGAGAATGGTTTGATACACTTATGTTGAGCCTCATGATTGCTTCATTTTGACACTCTCCCTTACTTATTTTTCCTTTCCTTGACCATCATCATCAAATCAATAGGCATCAACCTACAAGGTTTTTAACATGGTAAGGTATTTAATTGTCTTATATTTCATATTTCATAATGTTCCTTATTATTGAGTTAATATTTGTATTGGATAACAAATTTGCAAGATTCTACAGCTAATCTCTATTTCTGTAGCCAATTCCATAGTTTACCAAGATCATAGGTGCCAGCTAAGAGGAGAAAGATACAAACAAGAGGAGATTGATCCCCTTAACATTTTCCTCCTATTCATCCGAACCAAATCATCAAAATGATTTTTCGATTGCGTGGTCAAAGGATAAAGTCAACGTGGTTGTTGAATAGGCGAGCGAGAGTCTGAAAATCCATTCTTCACGATTTTCTTTGTCAAATAGAAAATCGTGAGCAACAATATCTTGGTATTTGTTAGAAGCTTAGCTTAGAATTATGTTAGCTAAGGTAGGCATAAAATCCTCAAACAATTATTGACACGAGATTTTATAAATGCCATGCAACAAACATGAACAAAAGTTTGATTTTATGTATGCGACAATGATATTTTGAAACTCTGTTTTTACTCTGTTAATGAAGAAAATCCTTTAAAGTTCCAATGCATAGTTGACTATTCGATGGAAGTTTTATGACCGCTTGTTTGTGGATGGCCCCTGCAAACAGAGAAGGCTTTTCATTCACATATACTTTTCATTTATTCAAACATTTTTAGAATTGGTTTGTAGTCTTGATTTCATTCAGATAGCAATAGCAATATTTCATTAATCATTATTTTTTCAAATTAACGTATAATTATGTTTATGATAATGTAATTCCTCTTCAGATATTTCTTTATGATTACAGAGTGTTTCATTTCAATAGTTAATAGATTTCTCTAGAGTTTCATTTTATAGTATTTCATTTTAAAGTATGTGTGATTTCTTTATGATTTTCATTTCAAAGCATTCAATTTCAGAGTATGAGTGATCTTATTATAGCTTCATTTCAGAACCTTTTCAAATATGAGTGATTGATAATGATAGATGTGTGGTTTTTCTTTTAGAATAAAAGTTATTTTTATTTTGGTTTTTATGCAAAGAATTTCTAGAATGTTAGATGATCAATTATGCTTTAGAGATAAATTTGTGTTGCAATAGATCAGTTAAAATTTTTCTTAATAAGATAGTGTGGGTTTTCTTTAAAGTTCATTTTAGCAAGTGTGAAGAGCATTTTTTATTTCATTAGAAAAGAGTAGGAATATTTAATGTGTTAAAATCCATTTTATTTGAAGACTAAGATAGGAATAAATTGCATCCTTAGAAGTAAATCTCAATAACTTAATCATTCACATTAACAATTTGATTTAATAAAAGGACTTCTAGCATATATAGTGCACTTTCACTTCACAATCTTACCAACTTCGGTCGATAATTCATGTAACAATTTAAGACAATTAAATTGACAAACATTTTGGTGTCGTTGCCGGGGAACTGTAAATAGAAGTCTCAGTCTTAGTAAAAAAAACATGATATGCATAGGGAAAGAGACTCTAGGGGTAGATTTGTAGGTAGAGGAAAGAGTTTAATTCCAACAACATCACTCACCCCACCATGACCTCGTAGTGCCACACCACCCACACAAACTTGAATTCCATCCATAGCAGGCAAACAAAAACTCCCTAAGGTATTAAGATCTGAAATCCAACCTACAGATTCTCCAACTTCATCAAAAGAAGCCATAATAGAAGAAGAAGATCCCAATCCCAAACAACGGGAGTAAATTTCCTATCTTTGATTGGAGAAAAACTTCTAGCTCAAGAGTTGGAAGTTCCTACTAACGAAGAGGAAGAAGAATCCTATTTTAACAAACCATTGATAGAAGAACGAGAGGAACTAGAGGAAGTTGAAAACCCAATCTTGGAACTAGAACCCTATATTAGTTCTGAAGAATCTACAATGGTTGGAGAAGGGGAAGGAGAGGTACAAAATTTGAATGGTGAACAACCTAGGTTTGGAGGAGGAAGAGGAGGAAATAGGGGAGGTGGAAGAGGTGGAGTGAGAGGAAGAGGAAGAGGAGGAAATAGGGGAGGTGGAAGAGGTGGAGCGAGAGGAAGAGGAAGAGGAGAAGAGCTAAATCCAGATTCCTTTGGATTTCCTATCCTCGATGAAGATAAGACTGTGACAATGAAAAATATCTCACCTTCTATCCCTCCAAAATTTCATGGACTAAGGAGTGAAGATCCTGAAACAATTTCTCTTTGAATTTGACATCTTGTGTAGATCATGTGATTATCTGCATGATGCTCAAAAGTTGAAATTATTCCCTGCAACCCTTAAAGATGCAACATTAAAATGGTTTATGAGTTTAGGAATAAACTCCATAAGAACATGGGAACAAATGAAAACTACATTCTTAGAGAAATATAAGGACCACTGTATGCCCCATAATATTAAGTATGAAGTCTTTAAAATGGTACAAAAAGAAGATGAAAATCTTGAAGACTTCTTTGAAAGATTTGATTATAATGTTAAAAGGGAAAAAATGAATAATCTATATGAGGAAACTTTAATTGAAATCCATTAGAGATGAGTGGATTGATCTTCTCAATCTAATGGGTAAGGGAGACATTTCTTATTGGCATTATGATGCATATGTTGTCCTTGATGGAAACTCACTTGTATATGGTAACTAGATGAATCTACAGGAAAGATCAGAGGTGACAGAATGATGGAACATAATAATGGTCAAAGGTTTGATACAAGGAGATTGTGTTAGTGTTGTCCTTGATAAGAAACCTACTTTATGAGTTGTCCTTAATGAAAACCTATTTGATGAATGGAATACTTGATAAAGGTATAAACAGGGTGTGACAGAATGCATGTAAGTTGTGTTTACAGATGTGACAAAATGCATGGAAGTTCAGAGGAATCAATTCAGAAATGATATAATTATGAAAAATCACATTGTAATAGGTCTATTCAGAGGTAATAGAGTAATAACGTAGAAGAATAGGATGACGAGACAAAGGATTATAGATCAGAATCAAGAAATTGAAGAAAAAGAATGTTTTAAGTTGTATACGATGTTTCACCTATTCCAAGTAGCGTATACAAGTGGGTACACAGAACAAAAAGAGCATATACATATGCACACACTTTCATAAGAGGAAAAGCGCATATGGGATGGAAAATTAAGGTTAAATAATACCAAGGGTCCATAGCATGGTATTAGCCCACAATATTGAGCAGAATAATGGTTACCTGATCCTGTCTAAGAATACCACATGTTCTAAGTGTTTTTTTGTTCTTAGGTATTGAAAAAGGCTCTAAGTATATAATGAGGTGAAGATCAAAGTGTGAAGTAGTGCAAGTAATGAATATTTTATGAAGAGTTAGATCAAAATAAAATATGCATGTTATGGGTTTCTAGTGCTTTGCTTGATCTGGACTAAGTATGCACCTGAGTCTTTGATGATGGATGAGATCTAATGATGGATTGGGATCATAAGACTTGAAATGACTTATCATTATGTGATCTGATAATGGATAGGCTAGAACTTAGTGCTAACAAATGTTTTGTCCTTTAAATGCTATGATATGGATATATCTGAAGTTTGGAATAGTTGTGAAGTTATAAGTTATTATTTGCAAATCTATACACTGGTTCGCCTTGGTGAAGGCGCGTATACACATTGGTTCGATACTTCCAAGTAGTGTACGCAGAAGAAAATCTTGTTGTTTAGAGATGACTCATCTACCTGATCAGTGCTATTTTTTTACTGTTGTTTGTCAATGATGTCTTTTGTAGATCTAAAAGTAAATATGATTTATAAGGAGATTTATTTTGGTTGATTGATTAAATGGGTGAGAAGGGTGACCTTTGCTGCTATCTGTTTTGAACTCTGTAATATGATAGTAGATCTTTAGAATGTCATTGGTTGGTACAGTTTTTGGTTCAGAGGTTTTATGATTAAGTATCTTTAGAGGTATACGCAGGTTGGGTCAAATGAAGTTGTGTATACATGCATGTTGGCTTCAATGAAGTAGCATATACATTCTAACATATGATTTTTGAGGTTGCAGTTTGTTCTGGTTGTTGATGCAGTGTTCTGGGATCAACTTTGTGTTTTGGTGACAACGATATGATTGTTCAGATTGATTGATTGTTGATAGATGCAGTTGTATTTGATGATTATATTGCAGTGGTGATTGATTTTGAGCTTCAATGTTACTGATGGGTCTAGTATAAAAATTTGATGAAACATGACCTACATATTGTGTTGTTGTGTACCAGGAGTATCCAATATGAAAATTTTATGAAACCTAGCCTACATATTGTGTTGTTATGTACTAGGAGTATCCAGTCTGAAAATTTATGAAACATGGTCCTTGGAGGAAGAATGAAGGTGGAAGCCTTCTGTAGGTCAATGCCTACGCACTAGTAAACATATCAGCCAGTATAAGAGCTAAGGGATTGGAGCTCCCTTCTAGTAGAAGCTGGAGAATGAGTGAAGGTAGTAGCCTTATATAGGTTGGTGCCTACGTACTGGTAAACATATTAGCCAGTACAAGATCTAGGGGGTTATAGCTCCCTTCCAGTAGAAGTTGGAGAACGAGAGAAGGTTGCGGCCTTCCGCAGGTGGGTGCCTACATACTGGTATGAGTTTGCACCTATACAAGATTGTAAAAAAAATTTCTATATTAAAAAGAAGATAGAGACAAGAACAACAGGTGGTTCTATCCCGCATTGGGTTTCCACCTTAAATCTCGGTGTTCATGTGTGTTGCTTATGTGTGATGGTTTAGTTATTACAACATCTGGTTAATTTTTATCTAATCGTTAATAAAGTACTAATGCACTAGCTGAAGACAAACATGTGATGGATTAACTGAATTGTAAGTTCACTGGATATACATTAATTGTCTTAAGAACAGTCATGTGCACACGCAGGTTCGATTTAGTAAAGTCACGTATAGAAATCTAAATATGAAATGTAAAAAGTTATTGATTTGTAAATACAGATTCACCCCCCCCCCCCAAGTATTTTTCCCAACGATTGGTATCAAAGTAGGTGCTTTGGCAGAAGCTTAATTGCTTGAAGGAGATCCGCCGAGACAATGGGAAATAAGCAAAAGAAGAAAGCACCTCAGAAGAAGAAGACATCTCAAAGGAATAGTGACAATAGGAGAGACAATTGGCTATTAGGTGGAAGCAAGAATTTAGATTCAGAATCACCTCAGATTGAAGATGAACAAGCAAAAGAAGTATCAGGTACTAATTTTTTGTCTTCTAGTGATACATTTATCCATTCATGCAATATTGAAGATAATGAAAGTGATAATGAAACAACTGAATTTTCTCTTATGGGTGAAAGTGAAAGAAATCTAATAGAGACAAAAGTTAAAATACTCACAGATAAAATTAGAGATCAACAAGATCTGTTTGACAAAAGGGAATGTGCCTTCAAAGAAGAAGGTACCATGTTAAAAGCTCAGTTGGAGGAAGGAAACAAAGTAAGGAAGCAGTACAAGGAAAATGAAGATCAATGTCAAAGGTTGCAGGATGAAGTGACATCATTGAGAAATGAATTAAATGAAAAGGATACAACAATCAAGAAACTTAAAGATAGATCTAGTTACTATGAAAGTCTTGAAGCTGAGGTCATCTCTCTAAAATAAGATCTTGAAAATTAAAATAAGAAAAATGAATAACTACCTCAAGCAGATGAAGAACAAGAAAATGAGATTCTCAAATTAAAACAACAAGTGGAAGAAGGAAGAAAAGTTGAAGAAATCATGAAAAAGCAGTATCTAGAAAAGGAAGAGAAATATTAGGTTGAGGTAAACATCCTAAAATGTAAATTAGAAGAAAAGGATAAACTTTTATGATTTCAAGACAGTACTAAGATTTTGGATAATCTAGTCTTGGTTTTCATGAAACTATTAAAGGTGAATCTAGCTCACCAACTAAGGCAAGGAACTCTAATGCAAAATATGAAATGATCAACAAGGAGATAAGAGTATCCAGTTTGAAAATTTATGAAATGTGGTCCCTGGAGGAAGAATGAAGGTGGTAGCCTTATGTAGGTCAGCGCCTGCGTACTAGTAAACATATCATCCAGTACAAGAGCTAAGGGGTTGGAGCTCCCTTCTAGTAGCAGCTGGAGAATGAGTGAAGGTAGTAGCCTTCTCTAGGCCAGCGCATATGTACTAGTAAACATATCAGCCAGTACAAGAGCTAGGGGGTTGTAGCTCCCTTCCAATAGAAGCTGGAGAACAAGAGAATGTTGTAGCCTTCTGTAGGTGGGTGCCTACGTACTAGTATGATTCTACACCTATACAAGATTGTAAACAACTTCTCTATATTAAAAAGAAGACAAAGATAACAACATCAGGTGGTTTTCTCCTGCATTGGGTTTCCACCTTAAATCTTGGTGTTCATGTGTGTTTCTCATGTGTGATGGTTTATTTATTGTAGCACATGGCTAATGTTTATGTAATGGTTAATAAATTACTAATGCACTAGCTGAGGACAAACATGTGATGGATTAACTGAAATTGTAAGTTCACTAGATATACGCTAATTGTCTTAAGAACAGTCACATGCACACACAAGTTTGATTCAGTAAAGTCGCATATAGAAATGTGAATATGAAATGTAAAAATTTATTTATGTGTAAATATTGATTCACAACCCCTCCCCCCCCCCACATCTCTTAGTAGTTTTCCCAATGTTTCTCAGTTGTCACTAGGAGAAATTTGTGAGTTATGCATACACATTTCAAGAGGCAAAGCAAGAACTGGAAAAATCAAAGAGATCCTCCTTTATCAAGGATTAATAAATTTGCAACTTGGACAGTAAGTAGAGCAAAATTAGGAAATTTTCTTGATAATTTTAAAATAGATGTTTTATGGAGTCTTAGTGAACAAATTGACACCCTTAAAATATAAAACAAGAAAAAAGCTTAAAATGTTGCAATGTCCATTTTTTGCCCTAACTGCAGAAAGACGCATGCCTTGAGAGACTGTCCTCTTGATTTAAAGAGTGTATAAGATTGTGTTATATGTGCAGAAAATCATGATACAAAAGAATGTCCCTCAATACCAGGTCTTAAAGTTTTATATCAAGAAGAGGAGTACCAAATTAGGTAGATCCTCTTTTTTTTATTGCTAAAATACCTTAGCAGAATCCACAGCCAAATATAGCTCAAGGATTTAGCACTCAACCATTTGCACAATCATCAAAAAGTAATTGGAATGCCCCAATGCCTTGGAAATCTTGGCCACAACCTTGGTCACAAGGATGGAAAAATCCTTATGGAAAGTACCCTCAATATCCTCAATATCCTCAATTTCCACAATTTCAACAATCGTATCCTACTTTTCCTCCACAATATTATCCTCAACTCGTTCGACAAACTCAACCTCACAATTTGAATCCACAACTTTCATTACCATTTCCTCAAAGTTGAAACGAATTTCTTGCCTAACCACTCCCAAATCCGAACAATAATAAAAACTCACAACTTGTTTACAATATGGAAGGACAAAATTTTCAAACTTACATGATAACTCCACTAGATCTAAACAATGTTCAACTTACATTTGGTAGAATATTAGAGAAAAAGTCCCCATCAATTGTTACTCAGGGAAGTGAAAAAGAAAAGATCTCCAAAGAAGAGAAGTCTCTTAATGAAAAAGAAAAAACTCAAAAACAAGTTACTCCAACACATTTAAATAACTCAACTCCTATTATGGAACAACCTTTAGTATCTATTTCAAAACCACCTTTTCCCGAGGGATTAAAAACTGATGAACGGGTAGAAAAACAAATTTTATTATCTGATTATGACATGTTAGATGAATTGAAGAATGTTTGCATAAAAATTCCTTTGTTACAAGCCATTAAGGAAATACCAATTTTCGCAAAGACAATTAGGGAATTGAGCATAAAAAGACCAGGAAGAATAAGAAAAGAAATCAAAAGAATCCAACTAGTTGGAAAAATTACAGATATCATGATGGATAAGAAAACAATTCAGAAACATATTGATCTAGGAAGTCCCATTGTGAAAAGACACATCAATGGTGTATAGATCCAAAATACATTGATTGATCTAGGAGCAGCTATAAACATCATGAGTAAACAAACTATGAATCAATTAAAACTTTCTAATATTCAATATACACCTACTCTGTTACAATTGGCAGATAGATATGTAATCAAAACTGATGGTGTATTAGAGGCTATATATGTATCCTTAGATTCTTTGGAATACCCTGTCGATTTTATGATTTTAACACCTAAGAATAACTTAGGAGGACATCCATTGATTCTAGGAAGACCATGGATCTAGTGATATGTTCATTTCTAATGGGAGACCAACAAAGAAATTCACACTGTATCCACCTACAAAAACAACAATAGAGATTGAAAACGAAGAATGGATAGACGATGACATAGATATAAGACCAATCTTTGCTAATTCACAAATAGATGAGGAAGATCAAATTTTCAATTTAATAGAAAATAATGAATCTTCATCATATTGTGAATCTGGTCAGAGTTTTCAAGAACAATACAATATTGAATATTTATCATCCCATCAACTATCCTTGAATTCTAGGGAAAAATTTGGCAATTCTACAATTGAAATCTTTCAAGGAAAAACTTTGAATATCACAATAATTTGGGAGAATTTCAAAAGAAAGAATTATTAAAGATGCTACAAGAACGTTCCTTTGCCTATGCATGGGAATATACTAACATGAAGGGAATTGATCCTAATACTTATATACATCATATCTACATTGAATAAAATGCCAAACCAATTCGATGACCTCAAAGAATAACGAATCCAAATCTAAGGGAAATTGTTAAGGAGGAACTACAAAAATTGTTGAATCTAAATTTCATCTATCCAATATCAGACAGTTAGTGGGTTTCACCGTTATTAATTGTTCCTAGAAAGAATGGAAAATGGAGAGTGTGTATTGACTATAGGAAATTGAATAAAGCCACTTTAAAATATCACTTTCCACTTCCTTTCATAGACAAGGTTTTAGATATATTGGGAGGAAAGAAATAATTTTCATTCTTAGATGGTTTTAGTGGGTATAATCAAATCCAAGTAGCCCCATAAGACCAAGATAAAACTACCTTTAATTGCCCATGGGGAAATTATGCTTATCGAGTACTTCCTTTTGGATTAAGTAATGCAACTGATGAATTCCAAAGAGTAGTATTTGGCATTTTTTCTGATCTAATTCATGATTGTGTGGAAGTGTATATGGATGATTTTACAGTTTATGAAAATTCTTTTCAAGAAGCTATTAAAAATTTGGAAAAAGTTCTCATTAGATCTAAAGAGGAAAATCTCTCATTAAGCTATGAAAAATGTTTTATGATGTTTACTGAGGGAATTGTTTTAGGACACAATATTTTAGGAAATGGAATTAGAGTGGACACATCTAAAGTAGAAGTTATTTCTAAATTATCAATTCCAACCTGTCAATGAGATGTTAGGAGTTTTGTTATTTTGACTGGTTATTATATAAGATTCATAGAAAACTTTACAAAAATTGCATCTCCGCTTTTCAAACTTCTCACAAAAGACTATGAATTCAATTGGAATTCTGATTGCCAAAAGGCCTTTGAAACATTAAAAGAGAAATTTTCTGAAGCACCCATTCTTAGAGGACCAAATTGGAAATTACCTTTTCACATTTCAACTGATGCTTCAGACATAGCTTTAGGAGATGTACTAGGACAAAAGGATTTAACTCCTTATGCCATTTATTACACTAGTAAAAATTTGACTCCTACAAAGTTAAATTATACTATAACAAAAAATGAGTTTTTAGTTGTTGTTCATGCTATCAATAAATTCAGACATTACATTACTAGCTACGAAACATTTGTACATACAGATCATTATGAAATTAGGTGCCTAATGAATAAACATGTCACTAATGGTAGAATTACAAGATGGTTGTTGTTGTTGTTGCAAGAGTTTAACATCACTATTTTGGATCGACTTGGGAAACAAAACACAATTGGTGGCTTTTTGTCTAGAATTCAAAATCATAATAATGATGTACCTATAGAAGACAAATTCCATGATGAAGATCTTTTTTCAGTATCTACTAAATCATCTTGGTTTGAAGATATTGCTAATTATTTCGCTACAGGAAAGTTACCATCATATTTATCTTCTCGAGAAAAAAAGGAAGGTAATTCAATTTAGTGCATCCTATTCATGGATAAATGAAGAATTGCATAAAACATGTCCAGATCTAATCATCTGAAGGTGTGTTAGAGAAGATGAAGTACTAAAGATATTGAAATCTTGTCGTGATGAGCCATGTGAAGGACACTTCACTGAAAAAAGAACTTCCTACAAAGTCCTTCTCTTAGGATACTATTGGCCTTCCATTTTTAAGGATGCTAAGGAGTATGTCAAGAGATGTGATAGTTATCAAAGGATGGGGAAACATGTTCCCTCAGATGAAATGCATCTACAGCCTCAGTTACTTATTTAGCCTTTTGAAAAATGGGCTCTGGATTTTGTTGGTCCAATCAATCCACCATCGAGACAGAAAAGGTACATTCTTGTTTCCACTGATTACATTACAAAATGGGTAGAAGCTAAAGCACTTCCATTTTCTACTGAAAATGTTGTAGTTTCACTTATTTTCAAGGATATATTTACTTGTTTTGGTGTCCCAAGGGAAATTGTAACAGATCAAGGTACTCAATTCACATCCAATTTGGTACAGAAGATAATGGAGGAGTATAAAATCAAACATCGGAAGTCCACTCCATACCATACACAAGAAAATGGACAAGTGGACTCCATCAATAAAGTAGTTGAAGCAATTCTCACCAAAATTGTGCATGGCATAGAAGAGATCGGGCAGAAAAGATTCGAGAATCTTTATGGGCATACCTTACCACATGGAGAAACACTACGAGGCATACTCCCTATGAACTCGTTTATTTGAAGCAAGTCATTTTCCCTATTGAGTTTCAAGTGAAAACTTTCAAGACAACAGTTAAATTGGGTCTTGATCTTTCAAAGGCACAAAAACAAAGAATGGACTAGCTAAATGAACTTGATGAGATAAGACAAGATGTGATCCAAAGAACCAATCTAGTTCAACAACAGAGATCCAGATGGCATGACAAATATATCAAAGAAATAAAGTTACATCTAGGAGATTGGGCATTACTTTTTGATTCAAAGGTCAAAGATTTCCAAGGGAAATTTCAAACTCATTGGCTTGGGCCCTATGAGATTGAAACAGTCATTGGTAATGGTGCAGTTAGGATCAAAACTATTAATGAAGAAAGAACCACTTTTCTTGTGAATGATCATCGATTAAGAATCTATCATACGCCATTGACAAAGGAGGATTTTATCAAACATTTGCAAGACAACACTGATTTCCAGTTGATTAAGAAGGATTTTCCTTCTCCTCCAACTTGACTTATAACTATTTTTCCTCTCTCTCTCTCTCTCTCTCTCTCTCTCTCTCTCTCTCTCTCTCTCTCTTTTATATATTATTATATTTATATATTTATATATATTGAAACAATATAATAATATTTTGTATAAGCATGAAAACCACACTGTTGGCTGTTTTTATAGAAAATTTAGGGTGAAAACCAAGTAATTTTGGCATTTTTTTCCCATTCCCATTTTTTTTTTCTCTTTTTTTCTTTCTAGAATAAAATAGCTACAAAATTTCTAAGATTCTGCAGCTTTGACAAAATTCTGCAACTGATGTTTGACTGGGACTACTAATTCGAGCAAATGAGCAAATGAACAAATCCATCCTCAGAAGTACCTGAAGGCAATACAAAAAGGAGCAATCAAATGTTAGAATCATCAATTCAAAAGGCATGCAAATATTTAATTTAATAATAAGGGTCAAAACATTAGTGTATGAATTATAATGATGATATACTGTCGGTTCAAAAACCATCATTGCCAAAAGTGAAATGAAAATATCTTGTCATTTCAAATTAAAAAAGTCATAAATCACCCATTCATCCCTCATCATTACACAACACTCATCTCAAACTCCAAATTCATTGTTGAAATATCCCAACTCACATCCATTCATACCCTAATATTCACTTCACTTGTTTTTCCCTTCGCTCTTGTTTATACTCTCATCGAAGCCATTATCATGAAACCCTGACTCATACCATGTCAAGAAGCGAATTCTGAGGTAAAACTTCTCAACCAAGGGTGTCATAGTGAGAACAGAACCAAATGGAAGAAAATTCATGGAAGGATACCGCAGGTAAAGGAAATGTTGCAGAAAGCACAATGGCTAGAGTTCATGGAAAATTTTGATGGTTTTAACAAGGAGGTGACTAAATCATTTGCTAGAGCTTTTGATGGCCTAGAGGTTGAAATTGGAGAAATCAAATCTGTAGTGACATAATCTCTTATTGTTGAAGCTACCTGACTATCAAGAGTTGGAGAGAAATGGTTTAAGAACAGGGGCATTGAAGGAGAATAATGGAAGACATTCTTGAAAAACTCAGGTATGGACATCACTATTTTTAAGAAAGGAATTCCTAGTACAACACTTAAGGGTAAATGGAGAAATATATTGCTAGTCATCTAGAAATTTTCCACCTACGAATGAAGATTTGGTTGTACGTTCTTTTACCACGTTCGTTTGATGATGCATTTTATTGAGGAGAATGAAATCAATCTTCCTTAGTTTCTATTAAATATCTTAAGGAAAATGTCTAGAAATGTTTAGAAAAGGATTCAATTCATAAAAACAAATATGTATCACCACGACCTTATAAAAATACTCATTGAATTTCACCTTGAAAAACTAGGAGATAATTGGGATAACTTCCTATTTAGAAATCATTTTAAGGAGGAGGATCAAGAGTCACCTAGAAACAACAAAACAAAAAGAGGAAGGAAGATAATACATGAGAATCCTATTAAAAACTTACCTTAACAACAACCACAAGAACAGTCAAAAGATGAGACCCCTATTGTAGAAATTTTAGGAAGCCTTAAAAGGAAATATGTTAGAAGAAAGAAAGCTAGTAAAAAGGAAGAAATCACATCAAAGAAAACATAGGAATCTAACACAGAGAAGAAAAGAATTAAAACTAAAAATCCTTTTCCATGATATGTAAGAAGAAGTGTCATGCTTAATAAAAGACCATCTCAACAATATACAAATGTGATTAATTTGAAGGAAGAAGAGAAAATAGAAACTCTATCACCTACTACCATCTCACCTGTTCACAGCCCAGGCTGAAAAACACCAGAAACAGATCCAGTACAACAAGAAATCTATGACTACATTGAGTCTCCAGAGAGGAAAGCTGTAGAAAAGGCATCTTGTTCTACAGTCCATGAAAAAGAAATCTAGTCTAACGGTCCACAAGAACCTCCACTTGTAATAACTCTAAAACAAGAAAGTCTTTGAGTTGAAGACACTGAATAGACATCTTAAGAAGAACATGAGACATTAAAGACGCAGAATGAGATACAAAGGACTGAGAATGATTATATTCTTCTACATGGGCTTATGGTATGAAAAGAACAAAAAGTTAAAGAAAAAAATGAATCACTAAGAAAGAAGGTCATGAGTCTAAAATGCAAGATTTTGATGAAGAAGCCCATAATGACAGTTGTAAGAAAGAATATAAGAAGGAAAAACTTGGATGTTCTGGCCCAAGTTTTTCAGAGAGAGTAGTGACAGAGAAAGATTTCTAGTTTTGAAATTTTGCATGAAGACATGCAATGGCCTCCGTGTGGGGGAATGTTGAGCCTCATGATTTCTTCATTTTGACACTCTCCCTTACTTATTTTTCCTTTCCTTGACCATCATCATCAACTCAATAGGCATCAAACTACAAGGTTTTTGACATAGTAAGGTATTTAATTGTCTTATCTTTCATATTTCATAAGGTTCCTTATTATTGAGTTAATATTTATATTAATTTGCACGATTTTGCAACTAACCTCTGTTTCTGTAGCCAATTTCATGGTTTACCATGATCATAGGTTCCAACTAAGAGGAGAAAGTTATGGACAAGTGGAGATTGACCCCCTTGAAATTTTCCTCCTATTCATCCAAACCAGATCATCAAAAGGTTTGTTCGATTGCGTGGTCAAAGGATAAAGTCAACGTGGTCACTGAACAGGAGAGCGAGAGTCCGAAAATCCTATGCTTCATGATTTTCTTTGTAAAATAGAAAATCATGAGAAACAATATCTCGGTACTTGTTAGAAGCATAATTTAGTATTATGTTAACTAAGGTAGGCGTAAAAGCCTCAAACAATTATTGACACGGGCTTTTATAAATATTGTAAAACAAACATGAACAAAATGTGGATTTGAATTATGCGACAGTGATATTTTGAAACTCTATGTCTACTCTGTTAATGAAGAAAATCCTTTGAAGTTCCAATGCGTAGCTGACTGTTCGATTGAATTTTTATGACCGCCCAATTGTGGATGGCCCTTGCAAAAAGGGAAGGTTTTTTATTCACATATTTTTTTCATTTATTAAAACATTTTTAGAATTGGTTTGCAGTCTTGATTTCGTTCAGATAGCAATAGAAATATTTCATTAATCATTCCTTTTTCAAATTAATGTATAATTATGTTTATGATAATTTAATTCCTCTTCAGAGATTTCTTTATGATTATAGAGTGTTTCATTTCAAGATTTAATAGATTTCTTTAGAGTTTCATTTTAAAGTATGTGTGATTTCTTTATGATTTTCATTTCAAAGCATTCAATTTCAGAGTATGAGTGATTTTGTTAAAGCTTCATTTCAGAACCTTTTCAAATATGAGTGATTGATAATGATAGATGTGTGGTTTTTCATTTTGAATAAAAGTTAATTTCATTTTTGTTTTTATGCAAAGGATTTCTAGAATGTTAGATGATCAATTCTGCTTTAGAGATTAAATTTGTGTTGCAATAGATCAATTAAAAGTTTTCTTAATAAGATAGTGTTAGTTTGCTTTAAAGTTCATTTTAGCAAGTGTGAAGAGCATTTTTTATTTCATTAGAAAGGATTAGGAATATTTAATGTGTTAAAATCCATTTTATTTGAAGAGTAAGATAGGAATAAATTACATCCTTAGAAGTAAATCTCAATAACTTAATCTTGCACATTAACAATCTGATTTAATAAAAGGACTTCTAACATATATAGTGCACTTGCACTGCACAAGCTTACCAACTCCGATCAATAATTCATGTAACAATTTAAGACAATTAAATTGACAAACATAAAGCCTTAGCCATTTCCTTTGCCAATATCCCCTTAGCCATAAAACACAACAAGTGATGCCCACTAGGATATTTTGCCCAACATTCAACTTTGAATAAGTGTCCCTTTCCCGTGGTCTTATTTTACCTTTATTAACTTTTATTACATGAATTTTTAACCTGGGGTTGTTACAACAAGGCGGAAAACTCAATTACCTAAGGTGAGGATAACAACCTAGTGTGGACTTCAAAAATATACCTGGAGGTACGTGGAGAATGGTCTGATACACTTATGTACGTGGAATGGGATATCACCCCCAGAATGCATCAGTGGAAAAAAATGAAAGCTCCTATGTTTATAGACGCCAAAACACATCTCTAGCCTAGAGCTCTATATTTTGCATTAATTTTTCAAATTCTCCCTAAGATTGATTCAATAAATTTTAAATTTTATCTTGAATTAAATTTCAGTTTTCAAGGCTCACCACAAATTTCATTTGAATATCCTAAAGATGCAATTTATCATGATAAAATAAAATCTTTATTTTCAATGAAAATCTATGTATGAGAGGGAAGAAACAAAGAGTAATGCAACATACAAAATGAAACAAACAAAATTTGTTAAGTGAATTTCCCTAATTCAACTGTTCCAATTTCCAATTGCACACACAAAACCCTAAATGTAATGCAAAATGCAGAATGAGGAGATTTTTCTTTTCAATCCTCTTAATTTCCAAATGAAATGAAAACTAAGATGCTTTCTAAATCCCCAATGAGAGAAACCACACAAAATGATGAATGTAGTATCAATTTCTTCAAACAACCAATGATCAAGCAAAAGTTTTCCAATAACCTAAATGACAAGAACAAAGAAAAATCTAAATGAATTCTTATAAAAGGCTATCAAAACCAAAAGAAAACTGGGTGAAGGATTTTCATAGAAAAGGACACACTCAGTGGCAAATGGAAAATAAGATGGACCAAAGAAAATCAGATAGCATTGCAATGAAAGCAATTTTTTGCATTTTACAGGGATCAACCTAGGTGCAGAACAGGCACCATTTCTCTGTAGCGCAGGTACAAAGAAGGAGGGAGTGAGCTAAAGTGCTATGTCTCCAGACCAAGGGGTGTGTTGAGGCAGATACAACAAAAGTACAACACAAAAAATTAAATCAAGCTCAGGGAATGGTTTTCCTAAGATCAATCAAGGTCTTAGTGAATCAATCAAGATCAATTTAAGAGGTGAAAAAGGCGCTAAGGTCAAGGAAACCAGTAAGGGAAAAATCACTCCCTAGTATGGTCGCCAATTTTTTATGCATAATTTATGATTGTAGACAAAGGTGAATTCCCTAGACCTAGTGGACTAGTCTATAATAACAGAAGACAAAAACTATAGAGCTTTCCTTAGAGAAGTTAGAGGATCGGAAAGAGGCCTACCTCAAATTTGTAGCAAACTTCTCATTCCTCCTTGCTTGTAAGATCCAAAAAGCTACAAGTGCTATAGTTAGAACCTGCACACACAACTGAAACAAGCAAAGGATCTACAACAACCAAGTAGCATAATCTAACATCTCTATTTAATGAATCAACAAGGCATTCAAATACATGAGTGCAAACATAATAAAACACATATGGGAAAAAAAAATATTCTAATAGAAATAGGAGAGAGTTTACAGCCATAAATAGTAGTTGATATTGTAGAAGTCTCCCCAAGTTGACTTGTCCTTCCTTGCCACAAATCACAACTCAATATCAACCCTAATTCATGAATATGATGACTCTTTTAGGTTCAAGGCAGCAGCATAAGGGTGCAATCAATCTCCAAAATCCAATCTTGACGCTATGGATGGAAGTAAATTTATAGGAGAAGGATGGTAGTTTAGGAATTACCATTATGGGCTTGAGATCCACATATGATGGGAGGATGAGATCAAGGGATAAGAGGTGAATTCTTCAAGGTAAGATTAGATA
>APFE030524069.1:0-14873 GCA_000404065.3 Pinus taeda | reverse complement strand
ACTAATAACAATAATGGGTTACACTAGTAGTATAGGGACCTAATAATCAATGTAGGCAGATTCCTACACCACCACGAGGACTCTCCGAGATTTCCATGAGATAAATATTTCCACACAGATGGATTTGATCCTTGACTCCGAGTTTAGTTGCTGATGAACTGAATAAGGATATCAGTGGTGCACAATCAAGGATGTTTTCCAAAGATGGTCTATGGCCAAGTGAGACACACGTTCCTTTATAACTGTTGGATAATTTTGTAATTTCGATTGTTAGTTTGTTCGACCGAAAGGCCTGAATAAGAAAATGTCTATAATTAGTGGAATATGGCTAAGGCTGAAAGGATGTATAAAATATAGATCATAGGTAGAACTAGCTAGCAATCCATTGACTATAATTTCATTTTTATGTAATTTGGGTATCACCCTTGGCTTTGGGCTAGATTTGCATTGCTATACACATTTGTTGATCAAGTAATACAAGGAATCCACCATGATTTTCATACACTATGTTTAATTTATCTTTGATGCATATTTCAGTGTTGAACCTTTTCGTTTCTTAGACGGGAAACAAGCTGCTTGGCTAGGGCCCAACCAACCCAGCTCATTTACCCCTTGTGCTTCTGGTATTTAGAAAGAAGTGTGAATATTTCCTTTTGCAGTTGCATGGTGTGAGTAGTTCTGATATTTATTTCTAAAATTCTGATTTGAATCTATTTGGTAGTTAAAGTGTGAAACAGATCTGTGGCTTGGGAGTTAGTTGAATTTATTTCTTTTCTGGAATTCCTTTCTCACATTTCTTTACTCGCAATCCTTATCTCAATTCGCTCTTGCTTGGATCGTGCAAGAAGCCCTTTTCCTGTACTAGTGCATGCGACTTCCTGCACTTCGGTTCAATTATTTATTTTATAGAAAACATTGAATTTCTT
This sequence comes from Pinus taeda, assembly GCA_000404065.3. Taxonomy (NCBI): domain Eukaryota; kingdom Viridiplantae; phylum Streptophyta; class Pinopsida; order Pinales; family Pinaceae; genus Pinus; species Pinus taeda. Next base: position 13,947 of record APFE030524069.1, on the reverse strand, counting down.
TCCTGCATATCATTTCCAGTTATTTTTCAAGAAAATGAGATGTTAACTTCAGTAATTGTCTTCAGCATTAAAGGCATATTTCTAAAGGACCTGAGAATAATTGCATGTATTTATCACAGACACGTTATACTTGCATTTTATGTTTTTATGACTAAGGAACAAAAACTCTTTGAGTGGAATTCGAAAGTTAGTTAACACGTGCAGACCACTCATACTACTGCTTTGATTACTTTGAGTTTCTTTCATTTCATGAAGTATACTTCCTCTGCAAGATTTAAATCATTTCCTTTCCATAGACAATTTATTTCAGGATTTCATTTGCAATTGCAATTCTTTGTCAGCACATCTTTAGTCTTTTTGAAAGTAATTGGAAACTTGGTGAAGGAAACTTTGCATCGGTGCAAGAGCTGGTCTCCTATCACAGAAACAGAGTGATCTAAGCCCCGAGGCTTAGATCACCTTCACAAAGACATAAATATTCAGTAAGGGAGGTAAAATATACTTTTACATAGAGACACTATACTTGCACCAGTGCAAGTAGATTGCAACAATGCAAGAACAGGTTGTTTGTGTGGAAGGAAGATCAAGAGGAAAACAGATCTCTGCAAGGGCCCACTTGTCAGGATGTTAGCTATCTATCTGAAGATGAACATAGCATTTCATTCCAGCATTTAAGATTGTTTCAGTTGTGTGAAAACTCCTTTACTTGATTTACTTACAAATTGTTCTTTTACATTCTAGCGCTAGAGTTGCCTTAGTGTCAATTTCCTTTAAGATTGTTTTCTGTCTGATTCTCAAGCATTTCCTTTAAGAAGTGGGATTAGGAATAGGAAAATTTCATACCACTTCTGGCATTTCCTATGCTTCATCTCTAAGTTTACGAAACCCCCGTGTTGACAATTAAGTGTTGAGGATTTTGCTTAAGCGCAATTCCTGCACCCAACACCTATATGTTTTTTAGATTGTTAACAAAATATTTTCTCTTCTATTGTAAGCAATGAAAATGGACAGCCACTTTCTGTACAGTGAAAAATCCATTATAGAGCTTCCACATGTTTTCTCCAAGCGTTGATACTAAAACAAGTATCATTGCTCTCATCTTCCCCAATGTGGAAACTGCATTATGCACTGCTGCTCAGAGTTGTTCTACCTATTTCCTAGCAGCCTGCAAGTTCTGTGCTAGTTTCTCATTCTTAGCCATTAAATATTGAACATTTGATCTCGTTGCTCCTGCATAGGCCAAACTGTCTTTAACAATGGCATTTGGATGCTTTGTTGTGTCCAACACTATCAGCCTTTCTCTTAGGAATGCAGGTGATGCATGATCATCCGAAAAGTGCTTCCTCCATGCTTGTACAATCCTCGTTTGGAACTCATTGAATGATAGATTGTACACATACATGAACGGATCATCATCAAGGAGAACAACATCTCCTTGCTCACTTGGGGCTAGATCTACTACTGGAGATGGTGGAGACTAAGGGATGACCTGTGGTGCTCGCGACATCATATCAACATCATCATTATGTATTTCCTATTCAAACTCCATGTCTATCACTTCGATCAGTTGCTCAATCTATTGAGTGTTAGAAAATTATATATTACAAAGCAATGGTACACATAAAATATTGCAGAAATAATAAAATCAAAAAACAAAAAAACAAAAAACAAAAAACAAAAAAAAAAAACAAAAAAACAAAAAACAAAAAACAAAAAACAAAAAATAAAAACAAAAAACAAAAAACAAAAAAAGACAAAAAAAATACAAAACAAAAAAACAAGAAAACAAAAAATGCATAAAACAAGAGAGACACAGATATACATGGTTCACCCAATTTGAAATACATCCACGAAGAAACAACCAATCCTTCATTTTACACTATCCAGCAAAATGAAGAGATACAACCTACAACAGATCCATTGTAATTTCCTCATACAGTGGTCCTTTTAAATACTGCAGGGATCATACATATTAAAGTCCTTAGTGTTGAATTCAAATTTCACTATCTCCTTAGCTTCGACATCTGCAACTTTCGAGTTGTTTATCTCATGTAATATGATATGTAAAGTTGGAGTGGGCCACGATGTGTTATTCTTCCTGTGTAGTGCTAGTGAGAACCCTGTAAGAGATAGTATGATACTTCTTGCATGATCAGTTTGTCAGTGGCATACCTCAGTAAGACATGCGAAGGCTTCTTTCCGCTAAACACTCTAGTGAAGGTGCCACCTAGTGAGGCATACCAATTTGCAATATCTACTATTGGATCCATTGCTTCTCAGGAAATGCAAGGTGGATCTTGTTCAAAGATAAGCTTGTACAACGAATGATAAAGTGGTAAGTTAATTGTGCCATTACTCCTCGATAAATGCATTCTAAAAGTAACTTGCAATAGATTTTCATGGTGGTCCCTCGTGGTGTCCATGTCCAGTTCATGCCAAGGAACTGTTGTTGTGCACAGATTGCATCCAGTAAGTATGCAAACATATAGAATCTCACTCGCTCACCCTTGGGAAGATTTTGAGTCTGTGCTACATGGGCCTTCAGTTGTTAAGCCAATAAATCCAACCAGTTGAACGACCTCCCATCATTCACCAACTGATCCAATAAGATTTCCCACCCTTTAGGAAAGGTTTCAGTTCTCTCTTGACCATGGATTCTGTAAGAAAATATAACCAAAATATGGTAAGATTTCTAGAGGGACTTTGTCTTGTACACATGGGTGGGTGTCTATAGAAACTTTGATGGCTCTTTCACCTAGCATATGACAATGTCTCCTATGTTCACATAGCTATGGATGGCATAGAAGAGTGAGTCCATGCACTTTACTAGCTCAGGAAAATGATACATCTATTGAAATTCTTCTACCCTGAAGGTGAAAAGCTTATGATCGCTAGCACTGCTCAATGTCATAGTCTGTTCATCCATATGTGAGACAATCCAGCTGATGGTATCCGCACACGGGAAGCTGGGATACATGTAGGAAACCTTGAATAGCCTTAACTTCCGGATGATGAGATAAACATATCGGTCCTCTAAATCTACCTCAAAGTCATTTGAAAAGGTGTTTTTAATTTGTTTTCATGTTAGTGATGATCCCTTCTCTATAAACAACTGATTATATGTATATACTGGAAAATCAACTAATGTTTTCTCAACTACTTCCCCAATACTACTCGTAGTTGTTTCATTTGATGCAGCTCTCTTAGATGCCATGGTAACATTGACTACTGGAGAGGTGCTCAACAATTGTTGTACCTATGGGACAAAAAGGACACTCATGGCAAGCTAATGGCAGCCTAAAGAAAAACAACTCACAAGGAAAGTTCAAGCAACAAACCGGGCACTAGGTGGGAAGAATTGCACAATTTTTTCTGATAGGGGGGATTGGATGCCTGTGGGAATTACGTAGTCCCAGCAACCAAGATGAAATATTGATGGTTGAAACTACGCAATGCACAATTCATCCTAAGCAGAGGCCTGGGAGAGAATGCACATTGCACAGTCTCAGTGGCCAGGCTAAGGGCTGACTCCTGGAACTCCGTAATGCATAGTTGGAGCCAACTTGAACTGTGCACTATGCAATTCTATAGGCCAAGCTTGTGGCTTGAGCCTCCATATTGCGCAGTGCCAGCTGTGCAAAGTGAAAATTGGCCAAGGGAAACCCAGATCTGCCCAAGGGAAGTGTGAAAAAGAAGAAGATCTGATAGATAGTGTGAAGCTAAGTGCATATATGACTAAGTGTAGATAAATTCATGTGAATCAAGTGCAACAATTGATCAAATAGAAGGAAAATGAAGTAAGTGAGGAGATTCGTCGCAACGATGACCATTGGTGCAAAAACAAGAAAACTAATGCGACACTTAGGAAAGACAATATATAACTTGAAACAAAACTTATACAAGTTAAAACACCCACAACCATGAAGAAAAACAAGTGAAACAACACTCACACAAGCTAAACAACAAAAAGTGACAAAAAAAGCAACAAAAGATGACAAAAGAAAAACTCACCCAGAAAAGCGTTGGCAATTTCACCGATGGTTCCTTGATCTCCTCGGGAATGCTAAATCTCTAAGATTGAGTGTGCAAATAAGCTCTAGAATCATCGATTAAATAGATATGGACAAATTAGGGTTTATGATGCACATGCCTAAAATCAAGGAAAAAGTGACACGTGGCAGAAGTTTCTAAAAATAGTGCAAGTGCTTCCTTCAGGATACTAAAAATAGATCCCTGTTTTTTAGGGATGATTTTTACTTTTTTATTTTTCTTTTTTCTGGGGAAACTCATCATGGACACTGTTGGGACAGATTGTGCAGTTTTTGGGAACTGGGCAACTTTCTGGCTTAGTGCACTATGCAATTTCTGAGCTTAGTGCGGGTTGCATAATTTTTGGGCTCAGTGTTGGGATGCCTCCCATGACTGCAAATTTTCTGAGCTCAAGTTTCACTGGTAGTTAGGACTTCATAATTCCCATCATCAAGGCTATTTTCTCTCAAGGATTGTGTAGTTTTTGGAGGCAAGCCCAAAACTGTTGTGAGACCATGTTAGGAGATTGACTTGTGACTTAGAATAATCTACTAAGTTAACAAACACAAGTGAAAATGGAAATGTAAGTCTCAATCAAAGAATGAATACCTGGATCAATGTGAGTTGAGCTATTGTGGTTAAGAAGGAAGGCTCCAAAATCGAGGCATGGGAAACATTTTGGAGGATGATTTTAACCGCTACAACATTGGCAACGCACTGGTAGAACTCCAACTCTATGTATAGACCTTGTCCCATGCAAAGCAAGTCTAACTCTTCCAGAAGCATTGTTCAACTCTTTGATTATCATAACTTCTTCACTTAGCTTGAGTTAAAGATGTAGTCCCTACCATTCTCTTCATCAACAACATAGCCAAGCCAAATTGAGTTATTTTGATTGGGGATGAAGGGTATATAGATGCACAAGTAAAATAGTCTGTCAAAGTTTTAGTTTCATCTCTGGTATTTTTATTCTACCAGCAAGCCTAGATAGTACCCGAATGGAGTCACTTCAGGAACAAAATTATTGCACCACTGCTAGTGAGCTTGGACAATACCCCAACAAAGTTACTTGCTTCAACTCTCTGCATAGGAATCCTTTCTCTTCTTTAACGCTTTATTTCACTTTTCATTCTTTTCATGAGGCACTTATTATTTCATGAGGCAGAAGAGGCATCCCGACTTATTAAGAGAAGAAGAGGTTGTCCCTTCAGATAAGGATATTTATACATACCTTTTACATACTTGTTAAGGTTGTCCCCCTCTCCCTGCTCTACTTGACTTAGTTGATAAGGGTTAATTGAAAATATAAGACCGATTAGAGTATTCGGTACTAGTTAAAAGTGCAAGCATCGTGATTTGACCATGACTCCTACTCCTAACCTAAGCAGAACATAGGCCAACTTATGTAAATTGATACTTCCAATGTAGCCATCGACACATTGGCTAGTGCATGTAGGCGAGAGCATGTATGTCAAAAAAGATATACAAGCAAACCAACAAACAAGAAAGATAATACAATACAAACCATAACATCCAAAGCTTGATTGAAACCACAGAAAAGTAAAAATGGAAAGCACATGAAAGGAACTTTGCGGATGTACCATTGTGTTCAAACACATTATGAGTCGAAGGAAAGCATGCACAAACTTTCAAACTTGAAAAATGAGCAAACATGAAGAAAGAATAAATTTTTTGTTTTGAAACAGTGCTTTCTACATACCACTCCTCCAATGATTGAGCGATCGGATCGTGTGATACATATGGAGGATGTGAACATTGTAAGATATATTTATTTTCAATGTGTACAACAAAGTGATGAGGAGCCTTGAAAGATTCAACACATTTCTGATTAGACGTGGAACTGACCTCAAGGCTACGAGAACTTGACATAATCATAAGCTCAAGCTAAATTTCCTCAACAACTTGGGAGGTTCCAATTCATCAGAAAATGGATCATCAAAAACCGATGGCTTAAAAAGATCAATAGTGGAAGAATCAGAATCCTGATTAGATGAATGAACGAAAATATCACGACAGCCACAATCAGAAAGTTCAGGTTCGTGAACAGTGGAATCCTCATGATTTGACTAATCATAAATATGGGATGACGGAAAAAGAGAAATTTCACCCTCTATGTTTCGGAAAGGTAAGATGAGAGCTCGGGAGGATCAGGGAAAACAAATTTGTCCCCTTCACATTCAAATGAAAATTTGGCATTCCACTTGTTCTACGAATCATCGGAAGTAGAAACATTCAAAAGTGGATTTTCACAAGATAGAACAAGAATGAAAGAAGTGGAAAATGTCAAGATAATGTGGAAGAAGTGCAGACAAAAGGAGTTCATCCTTCACTACAAATTCTTGTTCAGACTCCCACACATACTCATCAAAAATGATATCACGGGTTGCATGTTTAACACCAACTCCATCTAGAACTTGATCCTCGTGAATATCACAAGATAAAGTTAAAATAGGTGAACACAATGCATCGAAATATGGAGTATCAAAGGGACCAAAGTATGGAGAAAGAGGAGATAACACTTCATCACAAACATCAGAGTCACAGTACAACTTTTTGCTGAAATTCTGAGTAAGTGGGGTAGGGGGAGACAGTGGTAGATCAACAAGTGAATTCTAAACTTCTCCCACCTCGACCTACGGAGCTAGAGCTATTTGATGAGAAAGGGACGAAGGGTCACTTGGAATAATAACCTTTTTCATCTTAGAATTAGAAGCTCTAACACTGAGGTATGTTGGGAGAGGTTTGAAAGATTCTAACTTGTGTGGATTTTCATAAATTTGAACAAGATATTGAAATATTCTAGTTAAGAACTCCCAATAAACTTCATTTCCAGGAAATTCAAAGTAGTAATGAATAAAATTATTGTAAAAAACCTGAACAGATTCATCAAGTGTTTCTTGCAATTTTATTTTTTCTTATTAAGGGCTTTACGATCGTAGAGATCGAAAGCACAACATGATTCTGCAATGAATTGTTTGAAAGAGTGCATGGAGGCTTCAGGAAATGTGTAACACCATTGCTTCGTGCACCCTTAAAATGTGAGAGCGAACAACCTACATGAATCATCCTCAGACTGGATGTCATGCCTGTCATAGAAACTGAGAAGATGAAAGTGTGTGCTTGGATAAGGTTGTTTCACCCTTTCCATTGAACTTGAAATTGGAAAAGTCATTTAAAATTCTCACCAACATTTTCATATTTGCATATTTAGAAAAAATGACGGGGTTATGATTTGGTGAGAAGTCATCAAATATGTGCAGAAATTCAAAATAGACTTCAAGGGCTTAGCTTGTCATTTAGCCCTCTTTCTAGCGCCATAAATGTTGATGGTGTTAGACCTGCCAACGTTTAGGGGATCTCCCTGATATGAAGTACCAACTAGACCTCACACCCTTTGGAGTAGGAGTCATAGTAGTGGGTGATAATTTTATGCCTTGACTGTGGAAATATGCAGAGGAAAGTAAGATAACTTTGGGTAAGAGGAAATGTGAGACCCTGCAGAGATTCAAGTGTGATGCATGAAGGTTCCAACACAAGAAGTGCGCCCCTTGGAAGCCTGTAATAGTACGTAGCTTTAAAGTAACACATGAGTGAAATGACATCACAAGGTAAGATATGGAATAGTCCACAAGTTAAAGTGGTGAGTTAATATAACAACACACATTAAAGAAGATACATACAAATGCAAACGAAATAGTTTATAATAATATGCATAAGTTAAATAACATACATTTCGAATACAACAAGAATAATCCTACTATATTAAAAAAAAATATGCATGAAAGCATGTTGGCTCTAATTTTATTATTATAAGTGAAAGTTTCATCCATACATACACCATTGACAACCACTAGCCCCAATAGTGGAACATTACAATCAAGAACACTTGCTCCTCCAAAGAAGTATACTCGCTCTACGCTATGGATAAGCCAAGGCTCTTCAAAATACTCCCAATCTCTTTCTAATCCCAAGCCTATTCAAAATCTTGGCTCCCAAAAACCCATTGGATGAGTTATGAGGTTCTATTTATAACAAGAACGGGTGACTCTTCAACTTCTTCACAAAATAACACATACATTACATGATGACTTTTCACATTTGTTACACAATATTTTGTCACACCTCCTGCACTTCCCTGTGACATACCCTGAAGTGCTTGAAACATGGCCATTATTTAATGTACTCATTCATATATGCAACTCAGATCCTTCCTAAGACATAGATTGGAAAATGCCTTGAACTTCTCCTTAAGGAAATAGATCTTAAAACATAAAATAAGAATCATCACTCTTATGAGGCTAAAAACAATGATGGTCGCCTATTTTATTATACTCGACCCATGATGGCATTGCTCTATTTACTTGTATACCCATGATGATCCCAAAAAGGAAACTTTCCCAAATAGGGTGAGAAGCTTCATGATCTAGAAGCTTCCAAAGCAGCAAGCTGGAGGTTGTTTGGCATAGATGAGGTTCTCCCAACTTGGCCTCTTGTTCTTATCCCTATGAGCTACCTCCTTGAGATTAGGGCCTAATCCTATCTTTGGAGAGATCCTAACTCCCTTCCGATGCCTATATATTCATCCTCTCCCATTATCAAATGGTTGGTCTATGCCTATTTGCACCCTTATGCTAAGATTGTGGCTATATACTATTCATTTGGCTTGGAGAAGGAGTTCTTGGAGAGCTAAGCTTAGACTTGGATATTCATTCAAGGAGAGCCTATCAACATCAAGGCTTGGTTGTATGCTTCCCCTTATTTTCTATTAATATACAATTGTTGGTTCATTTTCCCTAAATGTGTATGCTCATGTATCATTTAGCCCAGAATTCCTTGATCAGTTAAGTAGATTGCTTTTTAATATGTTATTTGTACTTGCATGTCTTGTTGTGTCTTGATCTCTTGTGCAACTGCATAAACGTTGAGAGTAGCAAGAATGAGCCTGTAGCGCGAGTGATTCAAGGTCTTCAACAAAGGAGATCAAGATAACATCAAAATGAGGTAGGCCATCTTCTTCGTCTCTCCTTTCAATTGCAACTTAGGGAAGTGTCTAGTATATTGTCACTTCAATTGCTGAACTCACTCATTGGGATAAAGGGATTGTCTTTGTCCATAGAGAGGATTTACCTAGACAACAACTTTCCAATATTGACACTTTGAATTTCATTTACAACATAATTACAAATAATATTACATTTTACAATTGTACCCATATAAGACAAAAATAGGGTAGAGACAAATTGACAACCTAACAAGACAACACTTTGATGTTGGATTTTGGAGAAGTCTAGATCAGCAACCTCCACTTGCTGCTTCTTGGTCACATATTGATTCTAAGCTTGGTATTGTGTGATGGTGTCCCCAAACTACTTAACTGTGTCTTGCTGGAAGCAAACTCTAGTCTCCATGGCATCTGGGTACACTGTCTTGGAACTTGTGTCCAACTAGTTCTGGAGCATGAGAAACAGTTCGTTGGCTTTGAGAGGACCATCGATGAACTTCTACATGTTTTGTGCGTTCAACTCCAAGTATTCCTTGGTGGAATTCTATCTTAGTTGCTCCAAGTACTCTTCAACCTCCCGTCGAACTTTGTTCTTGGGTTTAGCTTTCGTGAGGGAACCGATTGATGGGATATAGTGCGTTCTCACCAAGACATCCAAACTATTGTACAATTGCACATATGAGGCATGTATGCTACCAATGAATGAGGTGATTTTCTTGTTGTTCTGAATCAACATTCAAACCTTCGCTTTCTTCGACTCTGCCTATGGCTTCCTTTTCTTCACTAAGTCAAGCAGGACCCCTTTAAACCACATTGTCCATTCTTTCACATAGGTGATGGCAGCTTGTATGTTTTTGAGAGTCTTAACAAACTCTTTTCTCTATTGTTGTAAGCCATGCAAATAGAGCTTCCGCATGGTTTCCCCAAGTGTTGATACTTAGGAAAGTATTGCTACTCTCATCTCCCCCAATGCAGAAACTGCATTTTGCACTACTACTCAGAGTTATTCTACTTCTTGCCTGTCAACCTACAAGTTATGTGTCAGTTTCTCATTCTCAGCCATCAAATATTGAACATTTGATCTCATTTCTCCTGCATTGGCCAAGCTGGCTTCGACAATGGCATTTGTATGTGTCCTGGTGTTTGACACTATCACCCTTTATTTTATGAATGCAGGTGATGGGTGATCATCCAGAAAGTGATTCCTTCATGCTTTTACAATCCTCTTTTGGAACTCATCAAATGATAGATTGTACACATCCATGATCAGATCGTCATCAAGGAGAACAACATCTCCTTGCTCGCTCGGGGCTGGATCTACTGTTGGAGATGGTGGAGACTAAGGGATGAACTCTAGTTCTCTCGACATTAGATCAACATCTTCATTTTGTGGCTCCTGTTCCAACTCATGTCTGTCAGTTTGATCAGTTTCTCAATCTGCTGAGAAATCTCTCGATCCTACATCTATTCTCCTTCCTCCTCAGCTGCTAGTTGTTCTAGTTCTTCAACCTGTATCGACATCGTTTTCTCTATCATTACACCTTGCATTTGTTCTTCTTCCTTCTTTTGTTTCTCTTCTCGTTCTCTCCTTCTCAACTCATGTTCTTCCTTCAACTTCTTCTTTGTATCCTATAGCTTGAGTTTTTTTTCCTGCAACCTCTGCTTCTCTCTCTTTCTCTAATTTTCTCTTTGTATCCTTTACTTCCTCTTTTCTTCTCCTGCCAAAGATTCTTTATCAATTAAAGGATTTGCTTTCAATTTGCAACTTTTCTCTCCCTCTAGACTATCAACAATCTTCCTCTTTCCCTTGTCCTGCATGGGATTGTTGCCTTCTACTGATGTTGCTTCCAGATCTTTTGTTGTTTGTGGAGCATCCTGTGAAGTCCTTTCTAAACTAACCAGCTCATTGAGTCTGGAGGCATTATAGCAATACCTCCAAGAATCCTCCTCTGGCCAATGAAATGCCACGTTGATCCACAGAAAGTAAACTCTCATACAATGGTCCTTGCAAATACTACAGGGATCATACAGATTAAAGTCCTTAGTGCTGAATTCAAATTTCATTATCTCCTTAGCCTTGACATCTACAATTTTCAAGTTCTTTATCTCGTATAATCTGATATACAAAGGAAGATTGGGCCATGGTGCTTTCTTCTTACTGTGCAGCGATGCTGACAACCCTGTAGAGAGATGGTATGATACTTATTTCATGATCAGGTTGTCAGCGGCATACCTTGGTAAGACATGCGAAGGCTTATCTCTGCAAAACACTCTAATGAACGTGCCACCTAGTGAGGCATACCAATCTGCAATATCTACTATCACCTCCATTTCTTCTGGGGGCATGAAAGGTGGATTTTGTTCAAAGATAAGCTTGTTCATTGGGATGATAAAGTCATCAGTTAGTTGTTCCATTTCTCCTTGATAACTGCATTCTGAAAGCAACTTGTAATAGATGTTCATGATGGTATCTCGTGGTGTCCATGTCCAGTTCATGCCAAGAAATTGTTGTTGCACACAAATTGCATCCAGTAAGTATAAAAACATATAGAATCTCACTCATTCAGCCTTAAGAGGATTCCAAGCCTGTTCTACATGGGACTTCAATTATTGAGCCAAAAGATCCGACTAGTTGAATGGCCTCCCATCATTCACCAACTAATCCAATAAGACTTCCCACCCTTCAGGATAGGCTTCGATGCTCTATTGACCATGGATTATGTAAGCAAAGATAACCAAGAGATGGTAATATTTCTTGAGGTACTTTGTCTTGTACACATGGGTGGGTGTCTATCAAAAATTTGATGGCTTTTTCACCCAGCGTTTGACAATGTCTCTTGTGTTCACATAGTTTTGGGTGGAATAGAAGAGTGAGTCCATGCACTTTACTGGCTTAGGAAAGTGATACATCTATTGAAAGTCTTATGCCCTAAAGGTGGCAAGCTTGTGACCAACGGCACTGCTCAATGTCATAGTTTGTTCATCCATATGTGAGACAATCCAGTTGATGATCCAGTTGATGATTTCCGCACATAGGAAGGCAGGATACTTGCATGAAACCTTGAATAGCCCTAACTGTTGGATGTTGAGATAAACCTTTCGATCCTCTAAATCTACCTCAAAGCCCTTTCAAAAGTGTCTTTAATCTATTTCCATGTCAATCCCTTCTCTATAAACAAATATCTTCATATTCTGGAAAATCAACTGATGTTTGCTCAATTTCTTCCCCAATACTTCTCTCGGTGGTTTCCTTTGATGCAACTCTCTTAGATGCCATGGTAACAATGATTGTTGGAAAGGTTATCAACAATTGTTGTACCTATGGTATAGAAAGGACACTCATGGCAAGAAATTGTTAGTCTAAAAAAAACAACTTACAAGGCAAGTTCAAGCAGCAAACCGGGAACTAGGTGGGAACGATTGTGCAATTTTTTTTTACAGTGGGGAACAGATTCCTGTGGGAGCTACACACTAAGCAGTCCCAGTAGCCAAGGTGGAAGCTTGATGGTTGAAACTATGCAATGTGCATTTCAGTCTAGGCAGAGGCCTAGAGAGACTACAAATTGCACAGTCTTAATGGCCAAGCTGAGAGGCTAGCACCTAGAACTGCGCAATGTGCAATTGAATCCATCTTGAACTATGCACTGCGCAATTCTGGAGGCCAAGCTTGTGGCTTGAGCCTCCAAATTGTGCAGTGCTAGCTATGCAAAGTGAAAATTGGCCAAAGGAAACCCAAATCTTCAGAAGGGAAGTGTGAAAAAGAAGCACATCTGAGAGATAGTGTGAAGATGAGTGAAAATCTTACTAAGTGTAGATAAATGCATGTGAATCAAGTGCAACAATTGATCAAACAAAATGAAAATGAAGTAAGTGAGGAAAGTCGTTGCAATGACGACCATTGGTTAAAAAACATGAAAACTAATGCGACACTTGGGATAAGAAATCTATAACTTGAAACAAAACTTATACAAGTTGAAACTCCAACAACCATGAAGATAAGAAAGTGAAACATCACTCACACAAGCTAAACAACAAGAGGAAAAAAGCAAAACTCACCCAAAAAGTGCCGACGGTTGCATTGAAGATTCCTTGATCTCCTCGGGAATGCTACAACTCTAAGATCGAGTGTGAAAATGAGCTCTAGAAGTGTTGATTAAATAGATTTGGAAAAATTAGGGTTTATGACGTGCATGCCTAAAATTAAGGAAAAAATGACACTTGGTGAAAGTTTCTAAAAATAGTGCAAGTGCCTCCTTCGGGATACTAAAAATAGGTCCCTATTTTTTAGGGATGTTTTTTATTTTTTTCTTTTTCTTTTTCTTGGGAAACTTGCCATACAAACTGCCTATTCAAATTATACAGTTTTGGGTAACTAGGCAACTTTTCAGCTCAGTGCACTATGCAGTTTCTGAGCTTAGTGAGGGTTACACAATTTCTAGTCTCAGTGTTGGGATGCCTCCCATGATCGCACATTTTATGAGCTCAAGGCTCACTAGTAGTCAAGACTGCATAATTCCCATCATCAAGGCTGGATTCTCTCAAGGATTGTGCATTTTTTTAGAGGCAAGCCTAGAACTACTGAGAGACCACGTTGGGAGATAGACTTGTGACTTACAAGAATAAGATAAATTAACAAACACAAGTGAAAATGAAAATATAAGTCTCAATCAAAGCATGAATACTTGGATTAGTGTGGATGAGTTGTTGTGGTCAAGAAGGAAGGCTCCAAAATCTGGGCATAGGAAAAATTTTGGGGGGTGGTGTAGCCACTACAACACAAGGCAATCACTAATCTCATCGAACACTCAAGAAAACTCAAGGAAATATTTGTCTTGACAATTCTTGAGCACCTCAAAACAAAATCTCTTTAGCTTCTTTTGCTTCTCCTTGGAGGG
>APFE030524055.1:0-14821 GCA_000404065.3 Pinus taeda | reverse complement strand
TGAGGATTACGGAGATCAAGAATGATCTACTCTCGAGTGGAGAAGTCATTCCTGATAGGGAAATTACTCTCATCACACTTGGAGGACTCCCACCCGAGTGGTATGTATTTAGAACCACTGTCCTCAACAATGATCAAATTCCAGGGTTTGAAGAATTGATGTCGAGATGCATTCAAGAAGAAACAAGAATGGTGGAGCAAGAAATGCCTTCTAATAGAAGCAACCCCACTACATTCTCCGCTCATTCCAAAAGGGGAAATAATGCAGGGTCTAAAGGTCATTTCCATGGAAAGCCTAGATCTAAGGGAGGAAGGAAGGGCAGGTGCTTTGTTTGCAATAAGTTTGGCCACTATGCGAGTGTCGAAATAGAAGGGACACATAGCATGATGATGATCACAATCATTCCAGGGGCAACTTCAACAACAACGATCAAAGGAATGGCAGATTCAATGGCAAAGGAAAAAGGAAAAAGGACATCAAGGAAATGGTCGACCCTCCAAGAAATAAAGGAACTCCAGGTATGAAGAAACAAATGTTGTTAACAATAAGCAAAAAGAGTGCTATCTTATATCGACCCTCTCCACTGCCTCTCCTTCGAACACTTTGGAAAATTGGTTAATTGATAGTGGTGCCTCAAGGCACTTCGCCGATACAAGGAAGCCCTCTCTAATTTGATAGAAAAGGAGACAAACTTGGAGATCATCCTTGGAGACGATGCCACCTATCTTGTGAAGGGAGTAGGGAATGTTACCCTTCAATTGAATCAAGGTAACGCTATTCATTTGCAAGAAGTACTATATGTACCTGATCTCAAGAAGAACCTGGTGTCCATTTTAGCCATGGAGGACAAAGGATTCAAGGTGGCACTCATCGATGAAAAGTTACATGTTTGGAAAAGAAATTTTAAAGATGCTTTTACTCTTGGGTTCAAGGTTGACATTTTGTATCAAGTTGGAGGAAGTCCATTGGGAGCCATGTCTTGCGACACATCTCTACAATCTGAATCGCTCTATTGTAGAAGTAGTTCATGCCATGCTTCATGATCAAGGCCTTCCGAAGTTCCTATGGGTTGAAGTTGCAAGTACACCCGTGTATGTTCAAAATCGATGCCCTCATCAAGCATTGGACTCCAAGACTCTCGAAGAAATGTTCATTGGTAAGAAACTTGATGTCTCTCATTATAGAATTTTTGGAAGTCCTGTATATTTTCATGTGCCGAAAGAGAAAAGAAGCAAATTGGGTGCATCTGGGAAGAAATGAATCTTTGTGGGCTATAGTGAAAATTCTAAGGGATATAGAATTTATGTAGCTGGTCAAAGGAAGTTGAGATAAGTCATGATGTCACCTTCGACAAAGATATGGCCCTCAGGAAGATCAAAAACCTTCCTATCCTAAGGAAGGACAAAGAAGCTGACACCAGAAATTCGGGTGCAAAAGAAGATGAAATGGTGCCTGATGTTGATGAACTTATGGATCCTATTGATCCTCCTCCTCATGAGCCCTCCTCCTCCAAAAGGAGACCCTCATGGCTTAGGGAGTCTCTCGAAGATGTCGAGAGACACATTGCACCAAGGGGGACTTTCTGTGAAAGTAAGAAGCCGAACAGGTATCAAAGATATTTGACCGCCATGAGCAATATCATTCAAAATGAGCCTTCATCATTCAAAGAAGTCGTGAAGCATCAAGCATGGAAGGATGCTACGAATAAGGAATACGAGTCAATTATGAAGAATGATGTCTGGGATGTGGTCCCTAGACCCCAAGACAAATTGGTTGTCACCTCTAAGTGGCTCTACAAAATGAAGCATGGAGCTGATGGAAATGTAGACCCTCTCATTCACAAATGTGAGAGGTAGTTGGCTTTTGGATTTGAGAAGAAGGACCTAGGACCGATGTACTATTTCCTAGGGTTGGAGGTCTGGCAAAAGCCAGGTGAAATTTTCCCCTCTCAAGGAAAATATGGTGTGAAGATATTGGAAAGTTTTGGGATGGTGGACTACAAGCCTGTGACTACTCCGATGGACCTTAACTTTAAGAAGTTATGTGGTAGTGCTGACAGACCTAAATTGGGAAATGCTTCTAAGTATCGTCAACTCATAGGAGCACTGATGTTCTTGGTGAATTCCCGTTTGGACATATGTTTTGTAGTTAACACATTGAGCCAATATATGGTTGAGCCTCATCATATACATTGGATTGGTGCCAAGAATCTTCTGAGATATCTTTGGGGCACAATCACTCTTGGACTGAGATACATTGTCGGAGATGTGAGGCTGCATGGTTATTCTATGTTGATTGGGCTGGCAGTGTGGTGGATCGCAAGAGCACTTCTGGATGCAGTTTTTCTTTGGGTTCTACTTCGATATCTTGGATGAGCAGGAAGCATAAATCGGTTGCCTTGAGCACCGTCGAGGCCGAACACATAGCTGCTAGTATGGCCTCCTGTAAAACTGTTTGGTTGAGGAAGCTCTTCAATGAGCTGTTTGGACATGTGCTGGATACCACTGTGATCCTCTGCGACAACCAGAGTGGGATTCAATTATCAGAGAATCCTGTGTTTCATGATCGCTCCAAGCATATAGATATCAGGTACCACTTTATCCGAGATATGGTATAACAAGGAGCAATAAGGCTCCATCACATTAGGACTAATGAGCAGGCTGCCGATATTCTGACAAAGCCCTTGGGGAAGGTCAAGTTCTTGGCTTTCTGAGAACGATTTGGAGTCGTGGAGAGACCCTCTTATGAAGGTCTTGTATGAGATGGACATTGAGCTCTGGGAGCTCCGGGAGCTTCGGGGGGCTTGGGGTACTTTGTTGGAGTAGTGAGCAACCATAGGGTGAGTGGTTCAGCCTTCCCTAGTGGTTCGTTGTGTACAGGGTGAGTGGTTCAACCTTCCCTTGTGATACCCCTTGGCGACATGTAGGCAAGATGAGTGATTCATCCTTTTCCCGCTCAAACATCCTACCCATGCAGTATGGGACTCATGGGAAGTACCTCTCATTTGGCCAATGAGTAGGGAAATGAGGATAGGGACCATAGTACCACTGATGGATGCATCGTGTACTACCATACTCCATATGCTAGGATGACTGATATTGATCTGGGATCAATTTGAACTGACTTCGGGTTAGTAAGAGTGGTATAAGACACTCTCTTTTGATTGGCACTGACTTCGGGTCAGTAAGAGTGGTATGAGACACTCTCTTTTGATTGGGATTGACGAGTCAGTAGAGAATGGTATGATACATTCTTGATCACTTCTTCTTCTTCATAGTTCAGCAGAGCAGAGCAGTGCATTGATGACGAAGATAATACAGATTGGCAAAGGGATTACTAGATTGAGTGCTACCTAGTTGAGAGGGAGTGCTAAAATTGGCAACTAGGGCCAAAATCCACATGGGTCATCTTATTTATGATAGCTGATATTTTTCTTGGATTCCTCTCTTCGAGAGGTGTAGGGTTGATCTAAAGATCATCCGATTCTGACATGTACAAATGAAGTTATGAATTTATTTTGATTATGGTCAAAGTGTCAAGTTCGACCAACAAACTTATGTAGGCTCAGAAGCCCAACAATCACGTCTATTCATCCTCAACATTGCATATAAATAGAAGGTGACTTAGCCTCATTTGGACACACTCATCTTTACACTTCTCTCTCTCTCCACATGTTAGGCCGAAATTTCAGGAGAGCGAAATTTCAGGAGGTCGAAATTTCAGGAGACTGAATTTCTGGACAGTTTGACCAAGCGTTAGCTAGCATGCGTTGACCTCCTTTGACTGCGTTTTTGTGAGGGCTATCTCTGTTTGGGCAGGTCACATTTATGGGCACAAAAATTGAGGCTAAACGTTGATTGCAGCTAGGGTTGACCGCAGGTGGACTATTTGACTAGACTTTGGCTGGGCTGAATTTGACTGTTTTGAGGGCTGTTTTATCTTGCTGTTTGGGGGCCGAAATTGACTGAAGTTGACCGATTTGCTTAGGGTCAAATCTGCCTTGTTGACCAACGTTGAGATTTGTAAATTGTACTCTCTCTGCTGAACTATTGAAGACTAAAAGAAGATTTGATCAAGGGTTTCCCCACATTGGGGTTTGTCCCTTGCTGGTGCCACATCTTGTGTCCTCTTGTCTTCCACTGTTTATGTTTATGTTCTATTTACATTTTACTATCATGTTGATGTGATTGCTAATTTGAATATTGACACTGGGCTAATAAAGAAATTGAAGTAAAATTGCTCTAAAGCATAGAACCTACCATTGTTGCCTAAAATTAACACAATTAGAGTTAGGGCTTCAAGATCTGGCCAAAGTGGGGGCTAATTTACAAAACGGATGGCTGGATCGGAAAGCCCATGACCCAATCCATGCAGTATGCCTCGACTCAAGGGGGATGATGCCTATTCAGGGCACAATGGAGGCGACTTGAACAGATGGGGGGCGTGATCTGCACCATAGTGAAACAGATCGAATAACTTACTTGCAGAAAATATGTATGTATCTTCATACCTTCGGCGGAGGCGCCAATCGTCTATCCTACGTTCTCCATTGTTGATCTAGATGACACCATCGCAGAGCTCATACTTAGAAACCGTCGCCATTGATCCTGAAAATGTCTTCACCTTTTAGTGCCTTTGTCTACTGGAAGCATAGAAAAAAATATGTAATCGGTCGAACTAGGTTTGGGCGAGGTTCAAAAGGGTAGACTAAGTGAGATTTGAAACCAAGGGCTTCGCTCATGTATGATGCCAAGAATCTTTTGTTCAGGAATCAAAAGAACTTGGGTAGAGAGCTTAAAGAGTCCCTAAGTAGGAAAACCATCCTCTAATCCTGTAATATATAGGGCACTTGAAGATGAGTGCTCCTCTATATGGGTGTCATGAAGATGGCAAAGTTGGCATATTTTCGTCCTTTAGGTGATGTGGCAGTCAATTTTGACCCAAAGATGATGAGAGCCAACTCAAAATTCCCCAACGGGGATTCAAAGAGCATGCATTCAATATCAAAGTGTGTTAGGGGGAGAGGGTTTGGCGGGCTGAAAGGTCTTTGTGTATAATGCCATCTTGGGGCTTAGCCCACCTAGAGGTTCAACCCATGTAACCCAAATAAACTATTTGATGATGTCTCTTTTGGTGATCCTATTTAACTCCTGCTTATTCAACAACAATCCACTGCGCGCATCAAGAGTGTCTAAATAGGGGGAGGCAGTTGATCAAGATACAAATCAATCGAAGTAAACAAGAGCCCTATGCAAACTAGTGACAAGCTCAACTAGAGGTACTGGAAGTGGCTATTGCCTCTAAAGATATATTCACAACATGATATATCTATGTTTACTTTTTCCCAAGGAAAACATCCCGGGGAATCACAAGGGATGCTTCCCCAAATTCATAGATGGCATCCCTAGTAAACTTGTTGGTGTACTAGTGTGCCCCTAAGGGTGATTCTCAATGGCATGGAACTAGGCAAATGTCCACTTTCCTTCTGCCTAGGCCCAATTCCTAATGTCATCCGTTACTATGAGGGCGAGGGCTTTAGCTTGCTCCCTGACCTATACCCTTCGGCCTGCCCTCCATCCCATTTGATTGTTTCTTTGGCGACACATGATAATCTTGTTAACCCAAGATGGAGCTTCCAGTCAAGTTGAGAAATGAGGTGAGGAATAATTACTCACAGGACTTAGGAGGGTGAGGAAGAGAGGCATTTTATGGTTTGTTTCTTCCGAGAAATCATTCAGGTCTTCTATGCCCTCCTTCGAGTTCTTAGCCTTGGTGGGGATATGTTTAAAGCTCTTCACTTTGGTTTTCCACTCTGCAGGCAAGTTGTGCATATATATATATAAAGAGAGAGAGAAAGGATGTTTCTGATTTACAACTGCAGCAAGCACACCCTCTATTATGGGAATATTACAATGAACTATAGCTTCTTACGATAGAGACATCTAGCATTCTCCACACTTGAAATCACTTCAGCTACGACACAACCATTGGGAGTATCCATCCTGCCAAATTCACCCAGGGTTTGCACCTCACCCCATTCACAAGAAATGGTCTGGACTCTGCTTATGTAAGCTAGACTGCCTACTTTAAAAGGTGAGATGGCCTGTGATGGACTAACATGTTTCTGTGCATTTTGAACATTGGTGGAGAGTATGAAACACCTCTTCTATACCATTGAACTAAGACCTTGTTATCCTACAACTTATATACTTTATTATCTATAACTGTTCATCGTAATCCATCCACCCAACAAACTAATGATATTATCTGCGATCTCTAGTAATAGTTAAAAATCACATCTTAATTTTATGAAAATGCTCTATAAATTTCCTGATTTTATAAACTCAGTTTTGTCAATCAAATAATGATGCTTGGTTGAAAATCTTAATTGAATCACTTTCTGGTTAATGTGTTTTTGACTAGCAACAGGTTCAAAAGCGGAAGTCTGAAGCTCTGTCCTTATTTGGTACTCTAGTTTCTCCGCAACTCCGATCTGCACAAATTTCATTTGAAAAGGGTTAGTGACTGAAATCCTGCATTCATTTTAACTTTTAAGATGAACTAATGTATATTTTAATGCACACTAATGCAAATCTCTTTCTAAGTAGGAAATACTGGTTAGGAAGCAAATACAAATTTATTCTAACAGTGTTTCCTACTATCTTGCAGTACTTGAAACCCTTGTGGAAATTGCAAATGTAAGGAATACAATATTGTCTGTTTTAGCTCAAATATCAAAGGAAAAGGGAAATGATATTTATGACAGGGATTGAAATCTAATGTAGTTCTTCTATAATATTTTCCTATGAGAACCAAGGACCGATGGGAAGAAAATGAGAATTTTATTGGCTTCTAAGAGGTATTTCAAAACAGGTTCATTACACTTAAAGGTAACATCAATATGATGGTCTGAGGACCAGAAAGAAATGCTTGCAAAACACCATTCTCATGCAGACAAAAACTATAATGTTACATAATCTGTTTAATAGAAAATTGCAAGTTAGATTGATATTCACAATCTGTTTTGAAATTCGTATCTTGTTGAACTTACAGAGTTAAAAATGTCTGTTTGTTGATTCATCCGTACTGTCCTACTTTATTTTTTTCTTTCAAGAAGATCCATTGCCAGCTATCTACCCATTGTCCTGATTCCATGCATAGGTTCCCAATTTATTTTCTTCAAGTTGATCAAGCAATAAGGTTTGTACATTAATCAAGAGTTTTGTATTATTTTTTTACGATGTCAGAAATTGCTGTTCAAAATATAGGCATGTCCAGATAACAAGTCTCAAAATATGCTAGCTTGGACTAGCAATCAAGTTTACCTTTATAATAAAGTAATCAAAGCATATCTCAGTTACAGCATGCTTACCTAAGCTGCAGTTGATGTATAAAACCAGTGGACCATCTAATCAATGCTCAGATGACATACTGTGCATTATAATAGATATGCATAGAGGTACGCAGATATTTACCCATCTCTTCACTTGGTGTTCCTGCTGTAACAAACTGCATCAATCCTAGATACTTCCATTCAACCATGTGAGTGGTACCATCCTCAATAGGGGATCTATTGCCAGGGCTTGCACCTGGCCTCAGCTGCAGGAATACACTCTGTTGCATGGATGAGATGGCCCATGAGGAATTGAGCATGTCACCTGGGGGACTTTGGTGGGGCAATCACAGTTCCTCACTTGACCGATCCAGGTTTAGTTTGTGGTTAGTATTTTGTTACTTTCATAATAATTTGTTCTGGACAATATGTAATTATATTTTACAGTATCCTTGAGCACATCATTACATTATTTTCATTTCAAACCTTTAAAGTGATGTAATCAAACTGGATTTATTATTTTTATTATTTACAAAATAACAGTGGTTTAAACAGAAAAAATGATCCAGGAAATAAATTTTTTATTGGTTTCCTCTGATTGAATACAATTAATATGAGACAACAGTTTTTGGTGAGAAATACTCACTAGGAGCTGAACATGTCACATGCAAGAATTGAATTTAGGTGGGGAGGATAACAACATTTCTTCTAACCACTTGAGCTTAAATCTAATTGACAGGGAGGCTTTGTATACTTACATTAAGTCAACTAACTTTTATTTTTACACCAGTGTGCTTTTTTAATAATAAAAGGTTATGCATATCACTTCAACACAACAAACACAAGCTACACATGTAATGGCCAGAAGGAAAAAAACCTAACCAAAACTAATGACCTCATTCACTTAAGCCAGGGACAGTTTTTGGCAGATATCATGGCTACTCTAGGGTGAGAACTTTCTTTGGATGTAAAATTCCTTCTTAGAAAGGATCTAAAAATGCCAGTGTTTTTCTGGGATATTGGAGTTTCCTCAATGAAATGTTTTGTCAAACAATTTAATGACAAACTGCTGTAGGTGCTATTTTTCATCATAAAACCCAAAGTAAAGAGTACAGTATCACATTCACTTCATGAAATCATTTCAGTTCGACAAATGTTCTGATATTAAGTTTTAAGTTTAGGGGTAAGGTACATTCCAAATAAATAAATGCATTCAGCAAGAGAGGACTATTATAATCACAAATAGCAACATATATTTTATAAACAATAAACAGTGTAGCATGAAGTTCATAAAACAAATCTGGAATATTATGGCATGAATGACATTGACAAACAGTGGCATGCTTCAGCAGATGATCCTTGCTGATATTAATGGCTTGAATATGTATCTACAGGAGCAACACGTCTATCTCTTCCCTGTGTGACTCGGCCTTCTAGAATGCAGCAGGTCTAATTCTTTAACCCTTATTTAAACTTTGACCATTTTCTGATATGAGTGCCGATGCCCAGACTTGTAGTACACAGCGAGTTTAGAAGGGAAGCTTCACTCTTGCTTGACTACATTCAACAGTAGTAAACACGCCCAGACGATATTGATCTCCTCAGCACTTTGACTCTTTATTAGGGACTGAACTGAACCCTCTGTCAACTCAGTACACACCCGTAGAGAGAGGACGGCGACCAGCATTAACTGAGGCAGCTCACCCTTTTAAACTATGAGAACTCAGCCTTTGTGAGCTCAGATATGGCCTCCAAGCAAGAAAACTTGATTCTTTCTGCAAAGAGACTTCAAGAACTCGACCTCAGTAGAGATGAGCTCGACCAACTGAATGATCAATAATCTTCCTCTTTGGAAGATTTCATTCAAGGATTTATCGCTGACTTGGCCCTCCTCAACAATAAGTCTACTTGAAAGAGGATTATGAAAAACAGTGAAAAGATAAATCATTGATATACTTCTTTGCTCTTTATCTTTTTTTTGATATGACACAATGGTGAAATCTGAGTGACTCCACTCTCTGAACCAACTAGGGTGTATAGTTCAACACGGAAGCTAACAATGACAACTAGAGTTTGTGTATAATTTCAACACCGAAGCTAACAATGATAACTAGAGTTTATCACATGTTAAGCTTCTCTCCAAAAACTTTCAAAGAGTTCATTTTCTCAAAATGTAAGTGATAGAATGATGAAAAACTCTTCACTTTTCTTTTTTTATAATTGAGTGGCCACTTTTGCTATCATTTTACCTTTTTAATTTTATTAAGTCACTTTATGAACTTTTCACTTTATAAAATGAAAGTGATTTTTCAATAAGCTAGGATATGTTCCCCTTTTTATCCCTTAGAAAGTTATAATGTTTTTCTAGGCGAATTATGTTCCCTTATTAAAAATTACCCTGCTTTAGCCTATGGGAAATTTGTTAGGGTTGTGGAACCTTGCTTTAAATCTATTAAGAAGGTAGGGAAATTATAGTCCTCCTCGCTCGAGTTTGTTTGCCCTCAAGCAACTTCAACTTTGGATGCTTGAGTACCTGTTTGTGTTAATTTGGCGACTCAGGGACAAATTCCCTCTTTTGGACAACCTTCCTCATCTAGAGAAGACCTTTTTTGGCCCTTTGGAAGAATTTAATTTGGCCAAGGAAAAATATATTTTTAATGTGAAAACCTAAATGTGCACAAAAATACAGGCAGACTTTGAAGACAAATTGGGACTCTAAGGAAGCATATAAATACAACTCAATGGCACCTCATTTGGACACACATCACACATCTCTCTCTCCTCTCTTCATTTGTGTGTACATTTGAAATTGCAGGGTCTTCTCACACGTGCGAAGGGTTTAAAGGCAAATTTGAAATTCTGCATTGACGTGTTTGGGATAGTTTGACCAACTTGTTGACCAACTTTGACTTGATTTGACCAATTTTGGATATGTTCTTGGAGGCCACATTCTTTGCTACAAAAATCGAGGATTTATGGGTAGTTTCACTTTTGTTGACCACAAAATTTGATCGCAAATTTTGATAATCGACTCTCTCTGTTGACCAAGTTTGATTGAGTTGTTTGGGGCTACTTTGATTGAGGTTTGACTTGCTTGGATGGACGAATATTTGGACCTTTGACCAAGCTCATTTAGAGGATGTTTGAACATTGACTTATGATTGGCTAGGGCATCTTTGATTACTATTGACTTTGACCAAATTTGACAATTTCACCAGATTTGACTTTGGGGCTCATCTCTTAGGTTTTTGGATATTGATTTGTTGGAAAGTCAATGTTGTTGACTTTTGACTCTTTGTTGAACATTTTATGACAATCTAATAAAAAGAAAAATTTGAAAGGGTTTTCCCCTTTATAGGGTTTTTCTCTGGTCTTTTACCAAATTTGGTGTTTCTTGTTATTGCTCTTAATTGTCTTCTAATGTGTATTGCATTTACTGTTCTATCTACAATTACTATTTGTTACTGGAAGATCGATGCTCAAAGTAGCTCAAAGTGTTTGTTAGTGAATATGATTACCAATATCAGTGAAGTTAGGTCGATTTGAGCATGTACTCATGTTCTGCATAGGCATTATGGATTACGCTGGTTTGCCTAAAAAAAAGATCATGCATTAATTTCATTGAACTAATGCTATTGCCAAATTGCAAAAAAAGGTGCAGTGCAAGTTTCAATGCTGAAAATGCTAACCGATAATACGTGGGATGTTGCCTTTGTAAGAGTTAAACGTTAATGGGTGTTTAAGTTGATTCCGTTCTAGCCATCTATAGATCTTTGTCAAGTATTGTCTTGTGCTTTTGTTCTTCAATCCCCCAGGTCCACAAGTCCTTCCTATTATCACATTTTACTTCTTTTGATGCATGTGAAAGAACCCTTTAGGTTGACCCTAAGTACCACCAGTAGAAATATTGAATTTAAACCATATGAAAATACCAAACACTCTTAATGGAAAAATAATTGTTTCTTTTATTATTCGAAGCATCCATTGTATCTATATATTGTTCATAAACATCAAAATTTTAATAATGATAGTGAAAAAACATCTTTCACAAAGAAATAATTAGATCATAGTATCAAGACAAGAACCCTCAAATTATTAATGACACCATTGTGCAGAGATGTAGATAATGGGCATTTAACACATGCCTCAATCTTGCCAATGTAGAAAAACACAATTAACACATAAAAAAATACTAGAGACATAGAAATTAGACATGGAAGAAAAGACCTGAGAGCTTCACTGTATTATATTTCTCATACTCACAATGTAATCCAATTTACAAATAATGATAATAGTACAAATAAATACATGAAGAAGTTTGTCTCAAGATAGTGCGTTTATCTTTGACACTATGGTTGAGCAAATTTCTCAACCAAACGCTAATCCAGGAGCCTAACTTGTTGGAGAGAATCTCTCAACCAACTAGGCCTAAACTGACTCCTACCCATGAGGAACAAACTCAATCTAGAAAGGTAGGATTAAATCTTAACTTTCATGATTTTAATTAATTTAATTATTTTGGACTTAGAATTGTTTTCATCACATGAGAGTGAGTGAGGCTAACATTTCCTCCCCTCCCCCCCCAAATGATAAGTCCAAAATAAGAACGAGGAACCATCTTCCAAGTTCTCATGTTGATCTTCAAAAACACTGCTTGAAAAACCGCCAAAGTTGGATGCTGAAAAGACTACATTCCGAAGAGAACATGAGTCAGCTATAAGTCTGAGCTATCTCTGAAATTTTGCTTGACAACTCCATCATGTGCAAAGCTGCAAAAGGATCCATCTATCCTTTGCTTCAATCAGCGCCTTTTGTCCATTGACAAAATGTTGATGAACGCCCACTGGCGTATTTGTTTGTTCATTGACAAAAGTTG
Organism: Pinus taeda; assembly: GCA_000404065.3. Taxonomy (NCBI): domain Eukaryota; kingdom Viridiplantae; phylum Streptophyta; class Pinopsida; order Pinales; family Pinaceae; genus Pinus; species Pinus taeda. Next base: position 2,612 of record APFE030524055.1, on the reverse strand, counting down.
ATGAATGCCCATTGGTGAATCTGCTGATGATGATCACCCACTGATTGATGACGTTGAAAAACAATTCACTGTTGCTTTTGCTGTGTTTGAAAACTGCTCACTGTTGACTTTGCTATCGATCACCCACTAGCGAATTTGTTGATGCTCACTTGCTGATGAAAATGCTAACTGGCTGTTTCGCTGATGTTGTCGAGACTTTCAGTCTAGCAACCACTGTCAATTTCATTGACATTCCCCCCCCTTTGTCAACTGAAAGGAGAAACATTTTTCTTCAAATTATTTCTGAACTCCCCCCTTCAGGTGTAGGAGTGTTTCACTGGTGTACTCCCCCGTTCAACTGCATGAGAGTACCATCTTCATTTTTACTGTTGGCTGCAATATGTGTGAGTGAATTCGAGTGTAAAACTTATACAATCCTCTGACCATGGATGACCATTCCCAGGGATCAATCCATGAATAATTGATCTTCAATCTGGTTGATTGTTGTTGTTTGCTGCATTGTGCTGATGAATGATTTGGCTTTCCCCAATGGTGACAAGAATGGAGATCAAAACACTGATCTTCAAGATGACTGGTTCTTTGACAATGAAGGCATTTTGGTTTCACTGCAACTTCAGTTTGTGCACATGTCTGTTTGTCTGCAACTTCAGTTTGTGTGTATTTTTGTTTGTCTTCAACTTTCTCAGAACTAGCCGTTGTGATTTGTGCAAGAAACCCTGCACTAACAAACTTAATGGGCCTTGAATAATCTGGGATATGCAAGTTGGCGTCATCTTTGACATATCCTAAGCCTCGTTGACTTCAATTACTTTGGTCTTCTTCTTGTGGCTTGATGATTGGTTTGGAAGAAGCAAGTTCAATTTGATCATGAACAACTTCTACAAGTGAAGTTGTTTGAATGAGTGATTTGGAATCAACATTTTTATCTTCATTAGTTTGAATGACTTGGAAGCATCACTCTTCTGTTGCAATTCATCTCTTTGTAGTTGTAACTCCAGTTGAAGGAACTCAATTGTTTCATGTGCTTGTTGTAGATTCATTGAAATATCAACAAGAGTTGCTTTGCTGATTTTTACAATGTCTTCAACAGTTGAGAGGATCAAATTGTTAAGAATCTTTAATAATTGAATGCTTTTCGCCATGTGAACTCGCTGAAACTCACGCTCGCTTGCTTGCTTCAACTAGTTTCAAGCTCGCTTGATGTTGTAAACTTTGCGCTTGCTTGAACTCACTCTCTTGATTGATCAAAAGAAGGGTGTCGAATACTATCGAAAATGCACCCAAGAGAAACGCTTACAATGATTTGAATGACTCAGTTAAAAAACAATGGATTCACTTGGTTTAATTGATTTCCTATCAATTCAAAGCTTGCGTGTCAGTTTCAATCGAGAATGCACCCTCAAAATTCAACTCAATTTAACTTTGATTACAATCCAACTTACAAATTATGATTTGCAAGTTACAGTTTTGTATTGACCTTATTAAAAAAATGGTGCGAGTGCATTTCCAAAAAAGATGTTGTTGATGTAGACTTTCCTTGGAATGCTTGAGTGTTCAACTTCATTAACTTGATTTGCCTTGAGTGAATGATGTTGAATGTCTTGTTGATGCTGATGTTGCCAACTTTGCTTATGTGTTGTAGTTGCGCAAAATCATGTGATTGTTTGTGCTTGATTGAATGCTCATTGAAGCTTCTTAAGTTCAAGTGCTTTGATTAATGTTCTTGTTTCATTCATTTGCTTTAGATTTCTTGTGTGTGTTAAATAAGATAATGGTAATGTCAAAACTAGGTACAAAACATGCACAATCAATTAATACACAAAGTGTACCTAAGATTCCCTTGTTCAATTCCGGGCGAATCTAGGACACTTCAACACCACAAAAAAATGCCTTTTTATTATACACATTAGAGCCAACTCTTACACCTAAGAACAACTTTTCAATTACAATATTTTATTTGTTTGAACCTTTTTCAAACAACAAATTTACTTCAATAACTTTTGAATTTTAACTTCAATTTCTACTCTCACTCTTATTACAACAATTACCTTTTTTTAAAATTCACTTATCACTCTAAATATTACAAAAGGCAACTTATCACTCCAAAAAAATTGTACAAATTAAAAAGCATACTTTATCTCTCCATTAAAATGAGATGCTCACATTAGAAAAAGCTTTCCAAATCTTAAATTTATTCACATTCGAAATCTTCTAAAGTATATTTTTCACTGTCTCCCACTAAAAAGTCCATTTCACGTTATGTGACATTGTCTTTTCATTTACTTGGAAGTATAATTCACGTTATGTGACATTGTCTTTTCATTTACTTGGAAGTATAATGTTTTAAGTAATCAAGGGATGTGAAAACAAAATGAAGAAATAGACTAACACTTATCTTACACACGTATTATTTGAAGCCATGTGAAATTCCATTTTAATTTGCTACCTTGAAAAATTATAATAAAATCTTGCGTCCTCTACCCATTCCTCCATGTTGGTACTTTTTTTAGGCAAACATTGGGTTCATCTCCATAAAACTTGTCGAAGACACACGTACTGGTTCCTTTTTTTTAAACACACGCTGGTTCCAAAAACTTTAAAAATACCGATTA